>JAXGGA010012475.1:0-38584 GCA_038373865.1 Uloborus plumipes
TCTAGACATCAAGCCCATCAACTGGGCCTATACTGCACCTTAATTAGGCATCATTTTTGATAGAAATCTGACTTGGAGACCCCATATTGAAAATATCAGGAAAAAATATATTATATCTAAAGCCTCCCTTGCCCCTCTTATTCACCTTCGCAGTGTCCTCTCCACTGACAATAAACTTTTGATCTTTAAAATCTGCCTTAGGCCCATAATTAGCTACGGAGCGCCCATTTGGGCTACCTCCGCATTATCGAACTTTTCCCGTGTCGAAAACCTTCAGCGAGTTATGGTCCGGGATGCCTGTAATCCTGAGTTTTATATCCGTACGGATAAACTCATTCAGGAGTTAGGCATTCCTACCCTCCACGACTATTCCAAAAATCTGGCCAAAAGATTCTTTGAAAGGATCCCTACGGTTGGAAACCCACTGCTGGACAGCCTTTCGTCCTATGACCCGGCTGATCCAGCTAACCATCGCCGGCCCGTGCCTTGTTGAGATAAGAAAGGCACGGCACTTTCCGCGGCTTGCCGCTGGGAGCTGCCGCTTTGCGAGTAGGGATTTCTCCTGGCTAGGACTAACACCCTCCACAACCTTTGCTACTCCCTTTTTTAGGGCTCCTTACTTTTTAATTGCTTTTTATGTATATTTGTACTAGATTTTTGATATTTTTCAAAACTTAAAAACGCTTTGTTTTTGACCTTGCGGGGAAAAAAAAAGACTGTACTTCGTACTTTTCACACTTCTTTAAGTACCCCCTTTTAACTATTTTAAGTAATTATGTTTTCATTTTGAAATTTTTTAAACTTCTGACAAATGCCAGCTCGTCATTGGTTTACAAGTAAGCTCATGCTCATTTTACCCAATTACAGACCTCCGAGGTAAAGGGCTACGCCCTAGGTACTCAGAAGGTTCGCCGTATTTTAGATTGTGTTCTAAAGCACCAGGAGAAATGTATCATCAACGGAAAAAAAAGTGAAAAATCAACCATGGTTAAGGAAGAACAGTAAACTGATCAAATTGAAACTATTTTTAAATACGTTAATACAATAGTTTAGTAATCAGTAAATATTCCTCGTATTTACAATGGCTACCAAAAGTTTCGTACATCATTTTTTGATAAAATAACGCTCAATACTTAAAACTAATATTTCTGAATGGGTATTTCATAGTAAGATCTACTATCAATTTCTAACAAAACTACTTGAAATATTTTAATAACGTAACAAAATTATATTTTTAGGAAATTAATAATAAAAAAATATCAAGAACTTGAGCTTGCTAAAGTCTTCGTACTCTTTAAAAGCTATTTACATATTTGTAAAAAATATAATTATTCATTGATTTATTATTTAGTAGGGAATCTTCCAGCATACATAAGATCATTTATTGTTTAGGAGTAGATTTCGTTAGTTTTTTTTGTGCGATTTCTGAGCAAGTGTTTATTTACTCTTCGATTATTATATGGGTCATTTTCACCATATGCTTACATTTCAGAATGTTTAAGTTTTTTTTTTTTTTTTTTTTGAACTTGTTATTTTCTTTCAGAAACATTAACAGATGTTTAGTCACTTATTTTAGGTGCGTGAAAAAGTAACTTTGATGCATAATTAAGTTTTCAAATGATGTTGTAAAATTTTAAGTTGCAAGGAAAATTGTCGTCTATTACCATACAAAATCAATATGAAATCTCACTTTTAAACTATATTATAGGGCCTAGAAGCAACTTAATTTGAAATTACTAGCGTCCCTAAAGCTTAAAACGATGTTTGTAGTTGTTAAAATATTGATAAAAAACTGTATGGTAGCGGACTTGAAATTTGGTAACGGATTTGACCTTAAACCATACATAAACTTCCAGTCTGTTACTATGATTTTAATGATATTTTAAAGCATTACACTTTCATACATATGTATTCATTCGCTATAATAACTTTCTAAATATTAAGATACAGAAAAATCATTTTTGGAACATATGAATAAAATAAAACATTTGCTCTGAATCTGAAACTTACAGTGCGTGTCGAAATGATAGGTCCACCAGTAATAACGAAAGTTATGCTGGTAAAAGAAATTTTATTGTGTACAAAGTGTTATTTTATAAACTACATTACTTCATTCAACGAGAAATAATAAATGAATAATATACAAATAATAGGAATAATAAGGAAATCAAGAATTACATGAAATAGCTGTTTCAAAAAGATAGGTCCACCGAACCAAGCATGAAGTTACTGTTGAATTAATAAGAAATTTTGCTACCTTTCTAATGAATAAGCTCATAAATCCTATTTGGCATGGTTTCTACAAGTATTTGCAAACAATTTGTGTCAATTTTTGACCATTCAGAGGAGATAGCCGTTTTCAAGTCTGCTGCACTGTTGTACTGCCCTCCGCCTGCAAACACCGGTTTTGCACGTATACCCCACATGTTTTTTACCGTATTTCGATCGGGGCAACAAAGTGGCCAATTGACAAATGTATACCAGTGTCCATAAAACATTCGAAAGTGGACTTTGCAGTGTACATAGGAACACCATCTCGTTAGAAGATGAAGAATGGGCTCCCAATGTGCTCTGATTGTGGAAGAAAATATTATTCAAGCAGCTGTTGATAGCCCACAGCATCCAAGCGAATGTCTACAAATGCTATATTGGTTTCTCCTGCACCTCTGAATCCGCCCCATACCATAACGAAATCACCACCACCAGCTTGCTTCAGAGAGAATATCTGTATCTTTACGCAGATCGTGCCAGTAATACTGCCAGTCATCTGGAAGGTTGAATTTCTAATCATCGCTGAATGTCACTCGATACCAATCTTGTTTCCAGGACATCACTTCCTGTGCATATTTCAATCTCTTTTCTTTGTGCTTTTTAGTCAATTTCGGAACCGCCTTTCTCTTCAAGTAAACTAAATTGCCCAACTTCTTTACCACTTTATGAACTGTAGATTTTGATGAAGTGTTTTGTTGTCTGGCCAAAGTGGATAAGCTCATATTTCCAGATTTTAAGTCCTTTACGATAGTCCTTCTTTGTCGGGGTGTCACTTTTGATGGGCGGCCAGAATATTCCTTACTGCCATAAGCATTTCTAAATCGCAAAAAAAAACATGTTTACAACGTTGAGCGATCTGTTTGAAACCTTAATTATTTTTCTAATTGATTCTGAACTTTTTAAATGCATCAATTTCCCCCTGCTTTACCAGTGAAAGACAACAACGACAATCCTTTTTGTTTGATTACAACATGACATTCAAATCTGTGTAAATAAACCTACTGCGGGATTAGAAGCCTGCATAATCCAGCAGTGAGACTAAACAACAATATTTATGCAATTTTTTTGGAAATAAGCGTGATTGGTGCAAAATTTCTGAAGGTGGACCTATCTTTTCGAAATGGTCTGAAAATGAAAATTAGCATAAAATAAAAATGAACCATTAATTTTAAAGAAACTTCATCATGTATAGTTATAACGATTAATGATTAATAGTCTCCATTCAAAAAAATGATTCTTATTCTCAATCAAGAGTCGAAATTTCGAAAAATGCGGGTGGACCTATCATTTCTGTACTCACTGTAGTCTTCAAGCAGTTTTCCATAGGCAAGAAGAACACATAGCTATGACTTCACTATTAAGAAAGTTATTTTTTTTAACATTATAAACAAGTGTATAATACATTATTAACAAAAGCGGGAAATGGAGGGGAAAATGTTGCACATAAATGCACGAAAATGCGATTCATCACACGGTCTAATGATGAAGATATCCTTTTTCAATTTTTACGCTACCTTTATTTATTAATGTTCTATTAATTCGTAATTTCGAAGCCAAATTTTAACATCAATAAATTGATTTCGGTACGGTCGCATCAGAGAAGTAATGCCCAATTAAATTACAGTATTTATCTATTACGTTAAATTCAAAACGCTTTTAATTAAAAACTATTTATAATTCTCAGCTAATAATGAAAATTCCAGTATTTTACGTAACCAATATCGATATTTCGAAATTGCAAAATAACTCAGAATATCAGTATTTGATATACGCATATCCCGATATTGCAATCACTAATGGTAACGGACTTGACTAGTAACGGACTTGACATTTCAACAAAAAATATCAATGTATGGCTAGGATGTCGAACTTAAAAATTGAACAACAACATACATTTTGTAGTATGTATAATGAACAATATTTATGGGCAAAAGTTTGGAAAAAACAAAAATTAATACTAAAATCTTTGGTAACGGACTTGACAAAGAATAAAAATACGCACCTTCAATAAATTTTGTGCGAAACGCCACAGCAAAACTTCTCGACTGAAAAAAAAAAAAAATGGTACGAAATAGTTACGTTACTAGTTTGTTAACTTAACTGAATACGTGTTACCATCTTTTGACAGCAATAAATACCTTTTTTAGCTAAAGTAATCTTAGGGTAACGGACTTGACAAGAACTTCTGGACAAAATATATTCATACATTTCTTAATTAAAAAAATACTATTGTCAATATTTCTCATGAACATCATACACTAATAGTCAATATATAAAAGTAATTTGTGGTATATACTTTTTTATACAATTAAGTATTTAAAAAAAGTAGTTAAACTTGTGAAAATGGGAGATGGACAAGCGTTTTTGATTTGATTCTCATTTTTAGACTTATATAAAAATAAATAAATAAATTTTAATATTTTTTTGTGTGATGGATTTTTTTGAGGGGTATTTCTTACAGAAAATAATTGTTCGCGTTGAATTTAAAATATAAATTATGCTTCAAAATCGTCTTTTCAACATCCGGACAGCAAATGTAAGCAAATTTTGAAAATGACCCATATACTGCTTTTCATTTGCTTTTCGTTTTTATGTCGTTTTTTTGTCGCATTTTAATCTCTAGTTTTTCCCAAATATATTACATGGGATTTGAATTCGGTTTGGGGGTGATTGGAATGGTATTTCTAAAACCTTGTGGATAGTTTAAAACCGAACTCAAGTGAAACACCATTGCAATCGCATGTTTTTTAGTTATGCCGGTAGATTTGCAATGAACATCGTATCTATGTATGATTTCTGCTAAGAATTTAAAACAAAATTACTGACAGTAGATATTTTTTCAACCAAAATAGCAGCGTGACTAAGGGCCATGCTCCACATCAGCGTAAAACGCGACCGAAACTGAAGGCAGAAACCGAAAATCCGGGTACTTTCCATAGGAAAACCATTTAATCCATTTTACGCTTCTGCCTATTTTTCTGCTTTACGTCGATGTGGAGCAGGGCCCTAACGTAACATTTTTGCAACCCTGAAAATGAATGCTCATGTTGTAAGTCAAACATTTCTCAAAGTTAAGCAAGTGTTAAAAATTAAATGATTTTTTCTGAAAAAATGTGTAAAGTTAACTTTTAAAAACGTAAAACACATATTTTTTTAAATCTTAATTTTGTTGTCTTAAGTGTCACTTTTACTCAAGATGGAGTGTGACTAACGTAACCATCGAATAGCAAGCAGTAAACACACTACAAACTATTTAATAATGGCTAATCTCTGTGATAATTACAATACTTTTTCAATTTTTGAAAACTTCTTATGTTGTATGATTTTTATTTATTTATTTATTTATCTTTTTTTTTTTTTTTTTCACCTCAGTATTTTTTTTTCCTTCGGCTGAGGTTGAGATCTCTATAGAATAACCCTTTATTATAAAATATTTCTATATACGATGACTGGTTGTTTATGACGTTATTTCTATGTCTCTTCGCTTTTTGACCCAATTCAAAAAGAAAATCAATTAATATTTTTTGGAAACTTCTAGGTATTATTTAGAATGACACACAGTTGATATAAAAAATTTGGTTTCTATATTCAAATTTAATTTCATTAAACTTTTTATTACGTTCTTTTGATGGTTTTTAGTTCAAACTGCGTTTTGCTAAAAGGCAATACAATCCCTCTTTTAACTGTTCCTCAAAAAACGCAGGAAATTTTGTTCGCATGATGGCTGACGTTTTATTCAGGTTTCTTTGAAAACACTTCTAAAACGCCTTACGCTTTAAATTTTTAAAGGAAGCCTATACTTCACATTCCAATGAATAACGCAAAATGTTTATTTAATACCAGGAAAATAAATCGATTTTTCAGTTTCGATGTCTGTTGGACAGCACGTGGAAAGTCAACACCTCTTACCTCATTTTATTTTATTCACTTTTTATTCCTTCCTTCAATCCTGTTTAAAAATTTATTTATTTATTCATGTATTTTACTTAGAAAATGTGTTTTACCTATGCACAGAGTTAACCCATTTATGCCCAAGTTTTTTTTAACAATTGTTTTCAATTTTTATCTGCTTAAAACTCTTACATGGAATGGTTTACATTAGAGATGGAACGAAGCGGCATTTGGCCGAAGCGCCGAATACCGAAGCTTCGGCCGAAGCTTCGGCTGGCGCACATATTGAAGTTTTTGGATTAAATGCATAATAAATGCGTAGTGTTTTATACTTTTGTCCATATGTTTTAATATTCTAAATTCTTAGCGTTACACAATATTTTCAGCTTACTGTGGCATTCTTAAATTGATTTCATTAATTAAAGTTTATTTTTATTTTGGTTGTTTTTATTTTAATGTTCTTAGTATTACTCAACATTTTCAGCTTACTGAGTCATTCTTAAATTAATTTCACTAATTAAAAGTTTTCTTGTTTTGTTTTGCTTTGTACTGCTAGTACAAGAAAAGACGACAGTACTATTTTTGTATTGCAAATTAGTAGTAGGAAGCTGTACTTGGAACATGAAAAGCTCAGTCTGCAGTTCAGTTTGATATTTTATAAGAAAACAACTGATATGATCATGTATTATACCATAGAACTACCCAATCTACAACTATTTACGTTGGGGTATATATTATAAATATGTTAATATTCTTAATGCAAAATACTTCAGTTTTTGGTGAATTCGAACCATGTGAAAAAAAACTTGATTTCAATGATGGGAAAAGAAAGCCCACACACCATTTCTGATCCTGGAACAAGCAGATTGGAAAATGCCAAAACACCAGAAGAACCAGGTTCTTCTTTATGGGATCGCTTTGAGGAAATCACAAGCAATGAATCACAAGTAATAGAACTTTCGTTGCCTAAAGAAAAAGAACTAGAACTGTACATGAACAAGCCACTCTTAAATAGGAAAAATTGCCCACTGAATTGGTGGAAGGAAAATAAGACAATTTTTCCAGGATTATCAGAATTGGCCAAACGCTACTTATTTACAAATACAAATACAAATACAAATGTGGCGACCAGCAGCAGGCTCTGAGCCCAACTTGGCTGGTCCTAGTCAAATTAAAGACCCCAATGAAGATCAATGGCCCTCTTAAAGCCATCTACTCCATTGCTCTTTACCGCCTCTTCCGGTAAGCTGTTCCAAGTTCCCACTACCCTGCTAAAATAGTAATTTTTTCGAATTTCAAGATTAGCCTGAGATTTAAACAGCTTAAAACAATGACCCCTTGTCCTGCTTTCCGTGCGAAAATCTAACCCCGTAACATCATTCATTTTAATAAATTTAAACAACTGAATCATGTCCCCTCTGGCTCTCCTTCGCTCAAGACTATACATATTAAGCATTCTAAGTCTGGAATCATAGTCTAAATTAGAAAACCCATTTACTAACCTTGTAGCCCTTCTTTGTACCCTTTCCAATAAATTAATGTCTTTCTTCAGATAAGGAGACCAAAACTGAACAGCATACTCCAAATGAGGTCTTACCAAACTTCTATATAGAGGCAGAAGAACCTTCTTAGATTTGTTTGAAATAGATCTATTAATAAACCCAAGCATCCTATTGGCTTTGTTACTAGCTATGCTGCACTGTTGACTAGACTTGAAATCCTGATTTATTAAGACTCCTAGATCCATAACATTATCTGCCCTACTAATGACTGAACCCTGTAAATAATAGCTTGTATGCTTATTTCCATGACCGAAATGCAGCACTTGACATTTCCCAACATTAACTGCCATACCCCACTTGTCTGCCCATTTAGTAATATGATCCAAATCCTGTTGCAGCTGATTTATTTGTTCGTCATTTTGCTCCAGGTAGCAGTGTATACAGTGAAAGAACATTTTCCGAAGCTGGTAATGTATACGAGAAGAAAAGAAGCAGGATTCTGCCTAAAAATGCTGAGACATTGGTTTTTTTGCATCATAATGCTAAGTTGTGTGACAAATGAGCAGGTATTATTCTATTAATTCAAGAATAAATGACGAATCTTTTTTAAAGTTAAGCAACTAATCAGAATTTATTCTTTTTTAATTATAAATACTTAAAATGCGGATCTTGGGTGGATGTGTGCTACTAATGGACTGGACCCCTTCCTCATATTTTGATTTATACAAAAATAAATAAATAAGATGCAGCTTTAAGTTATGTATTAACTATTACTTATTTGTTTTACTATATCCTGATTTTGTTGTTTAGAATCTTGATCAATGAAATACATAATAAGTTAATATATGTTGATATATTAATGCATCTCTTTAAAAAAACTGAAATTGTGTACCCATAAATTTCAAAAAATATAAAATTTTAAAAGAAAGTAATTCAGGATGCATAATAGTTGCACATCTGCCCTTGTACACATACGAACAATTCCCATTGTTCAAAGTTTCAAAGCTAGAAATCATTGAAAAACTCTCAATGCAGTATATTTATATAGCTTTTTTTTTTAAAACTAAAGTTTTTTTTGAACAAATATAACGAAATGTAATATTTAAACGAACATATTGTTAATAAATATTTTATTAATTATTGAATGCATTCTGGCTTCAAATGTTCAATACGCACATATTTTTAATTGAATATAAATTTCTACTATGCTTTATCATGAGGAAGAATTTTGAGTTGAAAAGACTATCAAAAAGAGAATAATTGTAACAGAAAATTTGCTGCATAAATTTCAGGCCGAAGCAGCCGAAGCGGCCGAATCACAACTCATGCTTCGGCCAGACCGAAGCTTCGGCAAAATGGCCGAAGCTTCGGCTCGGCCGAAGCTTCGTTCCATCTCTAGTTTACATACATTTTACGTTCTAAATAGTTCGCCGTGGCAATATTTATTAAGTTATTTAACGTTCTGTTTATGGGATATTTTGCAGATATGTACGACCTTACTTGACTTTACTTTTGCAAAGTAACATTACAGAAGGCATCTGTGATCAATGTTAATCAAATCATTTTAAAAAAGTTTAATTTTATGAAAAATAAGTTCGCAAAAAGCACTTACTTTCTGCGTCTACCCATGCTGGGATCGTTGCTTGACTGATTTGTCTGAAAATAGTTGTCAATGAATAAACTCTGATGTCCAAATAGTGGTTCTATCTGGTTTTCTCAAGAAGAAGGACTATTTAACTTCTTAAAAACAGCTTTAGTAAAAGTATATAACCCTTTACAGGTTTTTGTATGCAGTAACGAATAAGCGTCCCGTTTTTAGGCTACTGGGCATAAATGGGTTAATATTTCTAACCCACATCACAAACAAAGAAACAGAAAAACAAACACCTTTTGAATATAATACAATAGAATACAATATGGGAGTATGATGTTTTTCTTTTGCCTTACGAGTGCACATGAAACCATTTGCCTACTCAAACGCTATAGAAATATGTGGAGTTATTGTTATAAATGTGTGGAGAAGAATAATTATGCTATATTATGAAGATTTCTTTTGTCAATGAAATTAATTTAGTAACAATCTGAAATAATTAATGACAATCTTTTTGTTTATCCTTACTAACACTCAATAGTTCAGAATAAAGGGGGAATATTCAGAGTATTCTAAGATAGTTAGAGTCATATCACGTTCATTCATGAAAATGTTTCTGGAAACATGAATTGTTTTGCCGATGATGTCAAACTTATGGGGGTTGTAGAAAATGACGAGCAAATAAATCGGCTGCAACAGGATTTGGATCATATTACTAAATGGGCAGACAAGTGGGGTATGGCAGTTAATGTTGGGAAATGTCAAGTGCTGCATTTCGGTCATGGAAATAAGCATACAAGCTATTATTTACAGGGTTCAGTCATTAGTAGGGCAGATAATGTTATGGATCTAGGTGTCTTAATAAATCAGGATTTCAAGTCCAGTCAACAGTGCAGCATAGCTAGTAACAAAGCCAATAGGATGCTTGGGTTTATTAAAAGATCTATTTCAAACAAATCTAAGAAGGTTCTTCTGCCTCTATATAGAAGTTTGGTAAGACCTCATTTGGAGTATGCTGTTCAGTTTTGGTCTCCTTATCTGAAGAAAGACATTAATTTATTGGAAAGGGTACAAAGAAGGGCTACAAGGTTAGTAAATGGATTTTATAATTTAGACTATGATTCCAGACTTAGAATGCTTAATATGTATAGTCTTGAGCAAAGGAGAACCAGAGGGGACATGATTCAGTTATTTAAATTTATTAAAATGAATGATGTTGCAGGGTTGGAGTTTTGCAAGGAAAGCAGGACAAGGGGTCATTGTTTTAAGCTGTTTAAACCTCAGGCGAACCTGGAAATTCGAAAAAATTACTATTTTAGCAGGGTAGTGGGAACTTGGAACAGCTTACCGGAAGAGGCGGTAAAGAGTAATGGAGTAGATGGCTTTAAGAGGGCCATTGATCTTCATTGGGGTCTTTAATTTGACTAGGACCAGCCAAGTTGGGCCCTGAGCCTGCTGCTGGTCGCCACATTTGTATTGTATTGTATTTGTATATAAGGTTTTGTGCAAGCTGACAAAAACGTGAAGTATTTTTGTGCGGTTCCTGTGAATACAGAGATGAGAAATTTCGCTACGCTTGAATTCAAATTATGTTACATCCTTTCGAAAATATTTATAAGGCATAATAATTTGCAGGTTAGAAACCTATACACCAAATTTACTATTCATTATACTGAGCACAGTTTTAAAAATGGCGTATTCTTTTGATAAAGAGGTTAACTATTTAATCACACTATTTTCAAATACTGTTACACATTTGCTTCTCATATCCGACCACTTCCCCAAAGATTAGCATGTTAAAGGATCTAATTATCCAAAGCAGACGCTTCTGATGCATTGTATAGTTACTGCACCTTAATATTTTTTGTTTTATTTTCGAATCATTACCATCGAAAACTAGTACAGTAATAGTTAAAAGATTCATCTACTTATTTTTTACTATGTCAGTCGAAGATTTTTGTCGCAGTGTATATTAAGAATCCTATTCAATTGAGTTTATTATTTTAATTGAAAAGATCCGTGAAAAACTAAACAAGCCGACTTTCGGTTATATTAACGACGAATTTCAAGTATCCGATCAATATTCTTTTAACTTATACTAAATTATGCCAAACAACATTTTTGCTGATTGCTAAAAACAAATAAAGTAGTAACTTTTTAAACAATGCAGCTTCCACGTTTTTGCACAAACAATTCTGTAATCATTTTCAAAAGCTAATAAGTAAATAAAATATATTATTCAATTTAAAAAAAAATTAAAGCACATCAAAATAATCCTCCCCGTATTTAATTTCCATCTGTTGTCAAAAAATAAAAACTGAAGAAATTAATGTAAAAAACCAATAATGAAATGTTCTCTTACATAAATAATTTTCATGAAGAATTGAATTTGTTACAAAAAATTAAAATTATCTCATAAAAGGGTTGCAGTTTCCAATTAAATAGAAAAAGCTAATAATATTTGAAAGCGCTATTTTTTTCCTTCCGAATTTTATGTTCTACCAGCGATTCCCAAAATGTGTTCCGCGGCACACTAGCTCAAATTTATTCCGAAGTTTCTTCTATACCGAAAAATAATTGTGATAGCGAATGATTAGCATTTGACTTCCAGATCCAAATTACCCCCTCCCCCTTTGTCGTTAAGTCTTTAATAAGAGTGGGGTACTTTAGGTAAATGAAGCACTAAGAATTTTGTGAAGAAAATTTTGGTAGCCGCTGCTTTATACACTAGGTGGCCAAAATTATCCGGACACTTTCAAAAATTCACATTTTTACATATAGCTCGAGAAATAAGTGATCAATTGCTCTTTAACTTTAGTCATACAAAATATAGGCTTCACCGAACATTTCCAAGTTGAAATTAAATTACTCTTGCATTTGGGGGACGACAAGAAGGGGGGTTGAAAGAAAAACCGCTTTTTGACTATAACTCTTCGAAAATAGCTCGGAATAAGCTATAAATTTCAGTAATTAATTAGCATACTATGTATAATTACTATACAAATTTTTATGAACGTACTACTCTTACTTCCAAAGATATGAAACATTTTTTAAAAAACGGCAATTTTATTTGAAGGGTTTTTGCTCATAGCACGCAGAGTTTTTGATCAAACCTTATAAAAACTTCAGGAAAAATGACAAAATACAAGAGAAAGAACATACTAAAACGGTAAATAAAAATATTAAAATCCGATGAGATATGAACTTTAAAAGGAAATATTTTTTCACGGCGCATGCGCGAACGACAGAAGTTTATAACTACAAATATATTGTATCCTAATTTATACTTCATATTATAAAAAAGTTTCAGTTGAATATCATGAAAATTGAAAAAGATATCAGCGATCTAGTGAGCTGTATTTCATTCATTCGCAGACAATACATAAACAGTGAGGGTCTATCCACAAAGAGCTATTTTTAAATTAAAGGTTATTGCGTCATCGTTCAAAACCAACGTTTCAGGGGGTGTCCGGATACTTTTGGCCACCTACGTATAAAGTCTTTTTGGCCGAACAGGCAAAATGTGACTTCTATGCCGAATATAGATTTTCAAACTGTATACAATTTAACATTGAAGAAAATGCTCAATTGTTACCACACTATTTGTGGAGAACCCCTTGCCATTTATGTATTGTCTGCGAATGAATGAATTACAGCTCACTAGCTCGCTGATATCTTTTTCAATTTTTACGATATTCAACTGGAACTTTTTTTATAAGTTGCAGTATAAACCAGGCTACAATATTTTTGTAGTTATAAATTTCTGTCGTTAGCGCATGCGCCGTGAAAAATTATTTCCTTTTAACGTTCATATCTCATCGGATTTTTAATATTTTTATTTACCGTTTTCGTATGTTTTTTCTCTTGTATTTTGTCATCTTTCTTGAAGTGTTGATAAGGTTTGATCAAAAACTCTGCTTGTTATGAGCAAAAACCCTTGAAATAAAATTGCCGTTTTTTAAAAAATGTTTCATATCTTCGGAAGTAAGAGTTGTACGTTCATAAAAATTTGTACAGTAATTATACATAGTATGCTAATTAATTACTAACATTTATAGCTTATTCCGAGCTATTTTCGAAGAGTTAGGGTCAAAACGCGGTTTTACTTCCAACCCCCCTTTTTGTCGTCCCCCAAATGCAAGGGTAATTTAATTTCAACTTGGAAATGTTCGGTGAAGCCTATATTTTGTATGACTAAAGTTGAAGAACAATTGATCACTTATTTTTCGAGCTATGTGTAAAAATGTGAATTTTCGAAAGTGTCCGGATACTTTTGGCCACCTAGTGTAGCACAGTACGGTGGTTTCCCAAATTCCAGACCTATTCGCACTCCCTCCTGGACATCATTGACTTTGCGAATCCCCCCCCCCCAAAAAAAAAAAAAGAAAATTGAAAAAAAAAAACCCCTTGATTTAATGCATTGAAATATTGATTTTTTTTAAATATGTTTTTTTTTTCTTTCCACTTTATTTATTGTTCTGTTAATTTTTTAGAACTCTTGTCAAGTTTTCATTACTTAACATTATTATTTTGAGCTATGGAAGTAAAAATTTATTCGAAAAACAATTAAAAATAAAAATCCACTTAGTTCAGGAGATCCAAAAGGTTAATTGCACTCAGGATTCTGGGACTATAATGTCGATCTCCTTATCAAACAGTGGTAAGATTATAAGAGCAAATTAAGAACGTTTAAAAAGCACAAATGAACAGGAACACTGCAGATACAAGTTGTGCTGTTTCAAGGAACACCTTTTTCAATGCTAAATTTCAAACTTTTAGACAAAAGACATCCAAATTTGTAGTGATAGAATTGCATCATAATATCTGTACCTCAGAATCAGAAGGACGAAAGTCCAAAAATGGCCATTTTCACTTTATCAGTAAATTGTACGTAGAGTCTTATTCCGCATCGACCCATGAGAACGATATTCTACAAAACAAATTCCTTCACAATTATTTAGCAGTATTAAAAAAGAGCGAATCTCATCCTTTGCATACATCCGACAATCGATTTTCCCTTCTCCTGAAAAGTTACAAAAATGGACTTACGTCAGTCTGGTTTTGAGGTACAGATATAACTACCATACGACATAGTAAAAGAAAAACTATTTTAGGATTGGAAATATGCGTTGAAATCGAAAGATCTGAGAAATTTGCCGCGCCCTGCGCGTACGTAAACAAGATCTTTTTAGCCAACTTTCCCTTTAAAAAAAATAAAAAAAGGCGGAAAAAGTATTAAAAATGGCTTAATGCATCTAAAAATATCGCCAAATTAAAAAAATATTGCCAAGTCCAAAGAATATCGCCAAGTCCGAAAAAAAAAAAGCCAAAAAGAAATATAAAGGTGAAATGAATACCGAAAAATTAAGAATTTGAAAGTGGAGTATTGAGATAGGGAATTTGTGTGTCGGTCGGTCGGTCTGTCCCCCCCCCCCCCCCCGTAATAACTTTTGAATGAACATTCCGATTTGGATAAACTTTTTTTGTTGGAAAGATCTCGGCGAGTACAGCTCATTCCCATGTTTGATTTTTTGATTTGAATAATTTTTGGTTCAACTTTGAACCGTTCAAACAACCTGTCCCGCGATGCTAACTTTTGCGTGAACAGTCCGATTTGAACAAACTTTTTTTTGTTCGAAAGTTCTTATCAAGGATAGTTCATTACCGTATTTACATTTTCGATTTGTAATATAGTTATATATATGTAGTATAGTGTGATATAGTGTTTTCGTTCAACATTGAACCGCTCAAGCAAGCTGTCACCCCTAATAACTTTTAAGTGAACAGTCCGATTTAAATATATATATATATATATATATATATTTTGTTCAAAGGATCTCAGCAAGGATACTTCATTACCGTATTTAAATTTTCAATTTGAACATTTTTTCGTTCAACATTGAACCGTTCAAGCAATCTTTCCCCACCTAATAACTTCTGAGTGAACCGTACGAATGGAATAAACTTTTTTTTGTTTGAAAGATCTCGGAGAGGCTCATTCCCATATTTCGCTTTTTGATTTGAACCATTTTTCGTTCAATATTGAACCGTTCAAAAAAAAAATTAACATTAGAGTCTACGGGGAATTTAAGTTGAACGTTGGTCCTGAACGTAAAGTCGGATTTCCTTCAAACTTTTTTTTTTCTTTGATAAAATGTGTTTTGATGCTCTTTGTACTTTTATTTACTTATTTATTTATTTATTTATTTTTTTGAAAACGATTGAGGATTTTTGATACGGAAGAACTGTAACAGTTACATTCTTTAAAAGGTGCGACAAAACTTAATTTAATCGTTTATTTACTTTTTACGTGTCTATTTCATCTGATGAGAGGGGTATATTTTGCTTTTAGAAATCAGCTTTAAGTGCTAAAAAGTTATGTTTGACATAATTTTCAGTCTCAGATAATCAAGAGAATAATGATCAGATGCTAGAATGCCGATGTCGATGTACGGGAAAGTAAGCTCGTTTAGTTCTTGACAGAACTTCTTGTTTATTCCCTATAAATACGCAATCGTTTTAAATTAAAATGTTGCTACTACTCCTTCAATTTCAATTATTACTTTCCAATCAATTATTTTTACTTTTTTGCAGAAAAGCACCTCGAGCCCTGGAATGAACTCGCAGATCCCCGAGAGGCCACTTTGCTGGCATAGTTTATTACTCCATATTTTTTTAAGAAAGTTTTTTATGAGTTTCCGATTATCATTTTAGGTATTTTGATCACACTAAGTATCTTTCGAAACAAACACAAAAAATTGCTTTGAATAAACCTTTAGGCTTTGTCAGCTTTACTACAACATAAAGCTCAATGCAATTTTTCCCAGTTTCTTTGCTGAACATGGGTTATTTCTTCCTCTTTGAAAAGTTGATGCCAAGTTTTGTAAAAGTATTTCACAAAAGAAATTTCAATTTTCAGAAGAATGTGAACATACCCTCTATATCAAACATGTTTTGACTTTCCATTTCCGTTGCGTTCTTCATGTTAAACTTCTTACAGAACCTTCAATAAGAAAGAAAATATAGTTTTTCTTGCTGAAAATCTGATTTCAATAGAGTCATGCAATATGCAATGCAAATTCGACAGCAAAAAATACTACGTGCTTTGTTAACATGTCAACAGAAATAATGCATGAAAACCTCGACAACAATATTTTCAAGCAAAATCTATTATATTTATAATTACAAAGGAAAGCTTCGAAAAACTGAAACAATCAATTTTATTTGTTTTCCTATATTTGTTGACTTTTTATTTCCTTTAAAATATCCTGCGACTCTAATTGCTTCAATTTGAAAAAATATATACTTTGCTTTCCTACAAACAATGCTACAGTATTAGATTTAAACAAGAAGTTCTGTCAAGAACTAAACGAGCTTACTTTCCCGTACACCGACATCGGCATTGTAGCATCTGATCAATATTCTCTTGATTATCTGAAACTGAAAATTATGTCAAACATACCTTTATAGCACTTAAAGCTGATTTCTAAAAGCAAAATATACCCCTCTCATCAGATGAAATAGACACGTAAAAATTAAATAAACGAGTCATTTAAGTTTTGTCGCACCTTTTAAAGAATGTAACTGTTATAGTTCTTCCGTAGAAAAATTCCACAATCGTTTTCAAAAGAAAAAAACAAAATAAAAGTACAAAGAACTTCAAAACACATTTTATCAAAGAAAGAAAAAAAAACTCGTTCGTTAATAAAAATGTCTTGAATTTCATTTTTAATCCGTTGCCAGTTGTTAAATATAAATAAAGAATAAAATGCTCTCGTGAATGAAAAATTTTTGTTAGCAAAAAAAAATCGTCTGCCAAAAAAAAATCATAATAATAATAAATTAAACAAAACAAATAAATAAATAAACAAAAAATCGTCTGCCCAGTCAGTCATTTTTTTCTGAGCCTGCATTTCCGCCATGTTTGCGGAGTCGGAGTCGGAATCAGAGTCCTCACAGAAGATTATTCAGAAAAGTACTTTACAATACATTATTTATCAAAATCATTTTCTTACAAAGTTAGTTTGAAGGAAATCCGCCTTGAAGTTCAGAATCAACATTCAATTTAAATTTTCCAGTAGGCGCTCATGTTAAATTTTTTTCTGAACTGTTCATCATTGAACGAAAAATGGTTCAAATTGAAAAGTGAAATATGGGAATGAGTCTCTACGAGATCTTTCGAGTAGGGATGCACCGATTAATCGGCAGTACCGATTAATCGGCCACAATCGGCCACTTTGCCGATTATTAATAATCAACAAACTCGGGCCGATTAATCGGCGGGAAAAATATTTTTTAAATATTATTTTTTAAAGTAAACCTTTACTAAGAAATTATGACAAATACTTTTATTAACAGTAATAATAATCCTCGCCGTTGATGTAAAGTTTTTAATACATTAATTCTCCTATTTTGAATAAAAATACACATAGTTAATGTAGCAACATTTTTCATGCGTCGATACTTTTCTCCTTGCTTTTAGATAATCTTCAATTTTCACAAAGAATAAAAGTCTTGAATTACATAGCTACTAATAATTGAAAAATTGAAACTGAAAGAACTTCAAAATTGGATTGCTCACCACACAGACTCCCCTCCTTTTTTTTTTTTTTTTTTTGAATTTTCATGTCTTGTTTATATAATTAGCAATGTGTTAATATTATTGACAAGAATATGAAAATTAGTTCAGAGAAATTTGATAAAATTTTGAAATTATTTTGGGAAAATTAGGAAAATAGAAGAAAAAATTAGGAACTATTTCAAAAGTTAGAATTGTAAAAAAAAAAACGAAGAAAAAACTGTAATGGTGAAATTGGTAGTACTAAAAACAACCATTTTAATCATTAATCGGCTTGACCGATTAATCGTCCGATTATCAACTGCCGATTAATCGGTAATCGGTAATCGGCCAATTTGCTTATCGGTGCATCCCTACTTTCGAGCAAAAAAAAGTTTATTCAATTCTGACGGTTCATTTAAAATTTATTAGGTGGAGAAAGGTTGCTTGAACGGTTCAATGTTGAACGAAAAAATGTTCAAATTGAAAATTTAAATACGGTACTGAAGTATCCTTGCCGAGATCTTTCGAACAAAAAAAAGTTTGTTTAAATCGGACTGTTCACTCAAAAGTTATTAGGGGTGAGAGCTTATTTGAACTGTTCAATGTTGAACGAAAAATTGTTCAAATTGAAAATTTAAAAACGGGAATGAAGTATTCTTGATAAGATTTTTCGAACAAAAAAAAAATTATTCAATTCGGACGGTTCACTTAAAAGTTATTAGGTGGGAAAAGGTTGCTTGAACGGTTCAATGTTGAACCAAAAATGTTCAAATTTAAAATTTAAATACGGTAATTAAGTGTCCTTGCCGAAATGCTTCGAACAAAAAAAAATTGTTTAAATCAGACTGTTCACTCAGAAGTTATTAGGGGTGACAGCTTGTTTGAACGGTTCAATGTTGAACGAAAAATTGTTCAAATCGAAAATGTAGATACGGGAATGAAGTACCCTTAAAAAGATCTTTCGAACAAAAAAAAGTTTGTTCAAATCGGACTGTTAACTAAAAAGTTAATATCGCGGGCCAGGTTGTTTGAACGGTTTAAAGTTGCACCAAAAATTGTTCAAATCGAAAAATCAAATATGGGAATGAGCTGTACTCGCCGAGATCTTTCCAACAAAAAAAAGTTTGTCCAAATCGGAATGTTCATTCAACAGTTATTAGGGGAGACAGACAAAATAAATAATAAATAAATAACAAATTATTCAAAACAAATCAGCCCATAATTTTAATTAAAAAATAAATTAATCAATAATTTAAATAAATGAATGAATTAATTAATTAGCTTTAAACCCCCCCCCCAAAAAAAATTTTTATGGCGCAACATGCGCCATAACCCCCCCCCCCCCTGTGGGCACCCCTGGTTAGAGATACATTATATTAGTCTAGGTTTAAGCAAAAAAGATAAAAAAAATTCGAAAATTAAGCCAATGAATATATTTTTAATTGTAAAAATTATGTAAATATAAAATTTCCCATTATTAGGTAAAAACGAAGAAAAATAATATTAATGAATAAATAAAATTTTTCAATTACTGATTACAAATGGTAATTAAATAAAAATATGAACATGTAAAAAAGAAGGTAATACGAAAATATAGTCTATAATAATTATTTTGTCTACTAAATATTTTTAATTAATAAAAAAATTAAGTGGCAAAACTTCAGTGGGATCAAAGTCATATTTAGTTCATAATGTCAATCGAAGATTTACACCAAAATCCAGTTGAAAAAAAAAAAAAAAACCTCTTACCAACAGCAGTCTTTAAAAAATGACAGATTCTGTCAGATTTGGCAAGTTGGTAAGTGCATTCGATTAAACCTATTTCTCAAAAAATACGGCTCCTATTTTCGTGGGATGAAAATCATACTTAATTCATAATGTCAGTCGAAGATTTACATCAAAATCCAGTTGAAAAAAAAAATTTTTCTTTCCCATAGCAGCATTTAAAGAGAGGACAGATTCAGTATCATTTACATTGAATCCCGTAGGAAGTAGGGAGCGTTTCAGCTAGCGTCCTCTAGCGGCGTGTGAAAATTCGTTGCCACTTTTAGATAGCAGAGATTTAGCTCCTCCCCTTTAACCTCCTTGGATGTTCTTTGTACTTTTATTTTATTTATTATTTTTTTTTCCTTTTGAAAACGATTGTTAAATTTTTCTACGGAAGAACTATAACAGTTACATTCTTTAAAAGGTGCAACAAAACTTTATTTACTTGTTTATTTACTTTTTACGTATCCATTTCATCTGATGAGAGGGGTATATTTTGCTTTTAGAAATCAGCTTTAAGTGTTATAAGGGTATGTTTAACATAATTTTCAGTTTCAGATATTCAAGAGAATATTGATTAGATGCTAGAATGCCGATGTCGATGTACGGGAAAGTAGGCTCGTTTAGTTCTTGACAGAACTTCTTGTTATTTTTACTAAGTAGTTCAAAATAGTCTTTAAAATCAAGCATATAAACTAGAAATATTTAGAGCTGATTAATGGTAACTATAAGTTACACTCTCTTTATGCCCGAGTACATTAATGTTAAAGCAAGTGCCAATACTGCTGTTTTTTTAAATCTATTTTAACTACAAAAGTTTCACCTAAAAAATTTTTTTTAAACTAAAAACTGTAACATTTTTTAAAATATAAAAAATGTTCATTTTCTTTTCTTAACTTAAGACTATTTCTATTTGATTCGCACCAAAATGTATGAATTAAAACAAATATATAAGTTCTTGATGATAACACCCAAAAATGTCAGTTGATTTAGTATTTTTTCATTTAGGTTCATTCTAAAGCAGTCAATAAGTTTAAATTAAAAATTTTAGAGAATAATTATAGACGGTATACATCTTAGTATGAATAGCTTTTGCTACTCCGCCATTTGTTTTTTAATTTTTAATTTAATTTTTTTGACTGTTTTAGAATTACCTTAATACTTAAGATATTAAGATCAATTGAAATTTTTGAGTGTTGTCATCAGGAAATCATATATTTGTGTTATTTCTTTCTTTTTAGTGTGAATCAAGCTTATGAAAATTGTCTTTTGATTAAAAAACAAGAAGTTCTGTCAAGAACTAAACGAGCCTACTTTCCCGTACATCGACATCGGCATTCTAGCATCTGATCATTATTCTCTTGATTATCTGAGACTAAAAATTATGTCAAACATACCTTTTTAGCACTTAAAGCTGATTTCTAAAAGCAAAATATACCCCTCTCATCAGATGAAATAGACTCATAAAAAGTAAATAAATGAATAAATAACATTTTGTCGCACCTTTTAAAGAATGTAACTGTTATAGTTCTTCTGTAGAAAAATTCCTCAATTGTTTTCAAAAAAAAAATAAAATAAAAGAACAAAGTACACCAAAACATTTTATCAAAGAAAGAAAAAAAAAAGAAAAAAAAACTCGTCCGTTGATAGAATGTCTCGAATTTCACTTTTAATCCATTGCCAGTTGTTAAATATGAATAAAGAATAAAATGCCTTCGTGAATGAAACATTTTTGTTACAAAAAAAATCGTCTGCCAAGCATAATAATAATAATAATAATAATAAATACAATAAAACAAATGAATAAATAAACAAAAAATCGTCTGCACAGTCAGTCATTTTTTTTTCTGAGCCTGCATTTCCGCCATGTTTGCGGAGTCGGAGTCGGAATCAGAGTCCTCACAGAAGATTATTCAGAAAAGTACTTTACAAACATTATTTATCAAAACCATTTTCTTACAAAGTAAGTTTAAAGGAAATCCGACTTTAAGTTCAGTATCAACATTCAACTTAAATTCAACGTGAATTGCAAATCAGACTTAAGATACATTACTTTCCAGTTTTACAGCAACTAGAACGACAAGAAGTACATAAATTGCTTACCATGTTGGAACCGAACGGAATAAAGAGCTGTAACGAAAAAAAAACGTCGCCTGGACAAACAAAAAGATATGGTTTTAGACGTATACTGAGTATTTTCGAGAATTCATTTTCAATTTGGTTTCAACTGTATAACTATCTTTAGATGCCATTTCAGCTAGTTAGGAAGTTGGGATATAATAATGCTACAAATAATAGCAATACCTATATGCAATGAGTTACCGCCCGTAAGCCAGGGCTAAGGCAGAACTGTAGCAAATGCACCCACAGCTCAAGAAGAGCTGTGGGTGCATTTGCTACAATAGCAATACCTATTTTAAAACAGGTAATTGGCCTTTATTCTTAACGCCTAAAAACACTCATTTTTCAAAGTTTAGTGCCGAATTATGCAAAAACTGAAAGAGTAGCCATAGGTTTGTTAACGGATTGTGTTTCTGGGACAAGAAAGGCTTCTACTCCAACTACACTGGCGGAAAAAAAATCCCAACACCAAGAAAAAATTGCCGTAGGGTAATGAAATTTGGGTAATGCAATTGTCCAGTTAACATGTTTAATTGATTAAATGTACAAGATCACTGGCTAATTTAAGCTCAAGAAAATGCTGTGCAAATGTGAAATTGTGTTAATTTAATAGAGGGTATAACCTCCAGAATTTTGAAGGCAGGCCTGCAAGCGTGCATGCATTATGTCATACAGGTGCCGAATGTCACTTCGTGGTATGGAGTTCCATGCTTGTTGCACTTGCTGTGTCAATACTAGGACCGTCATTGCTGACTGTGGATGCTGCTCGAGGTGCCATCCCATGATATCCCATACGTTATCAATTGGAGACCGACCTGGTGATTTTTCAGGTCATTGTAACATGTCAGCACTCTGTAGAGCACATTGCGTTACAGCAGCGATGTGAGGGCAAGCGTTATCCGGTTGGAAAACGCCCCCTTGAATGCCACTCATGAAGGGCTGTACTACTGGTTAAATTAACAGAATGACGACAAATTTTCAGTCAGTGAGTTTGGGATAACCACAAGAATGCCCCTGCTGCCGTAGGAAATTGCTCCAGAGACCATAACTCCAGGTATGAGTCTCGTGTGTCTAGGCCGTAGACCGCTTGGATGCAGGCGGTCCCCTGGCCTCCTTCTGATCAATATACAGCCACCACTGGCACTAATTCAGAATCTGTTTTCATCAAAAATTACAACAGATCTCCACTCCGACCTCCAGTGAGCTCTGTCGTGGCACCACTGCCGTCGGAAAAGACAATGGTTTGCAGTCAATGGAATACGGGCTACAGGTTGCCTGGCTCGGAGCTGTCCTTGAAGTTAACAGTTTCTTACCGTTCCTTGGGTCACGACGGTACCAACTGTAGCTCGAATGTCAGCCGCAGATGCAGTACGATGCGTCACAGCCGTACGCAAGATTCGGCGATCTTCCTTCTCAGTCGTGCCACGTGGCAGCTCGGAACTCGATCTTCTTGAGGTAGTACCATCCCTTGCCCATAGCTTCCAATAATCATGCATGGTGGAAACATTCCCACCCAAGTCTTTCTGCAATATCGCGAAATGAAAATCCACCGTCTCGTAGCCAAATTGTACGACCTCGTTCGAACTCGGTGAGCTGTTGATAATGGCTTCTTCGTCTTCTTAAAGGCATTCCTGGCTAACATGAACGCAATTCGTCAAATTTCACGGAAAAATAATACACACGAGCTTCACAACACGCTTTTAAAACAAGCCTTATTTGCATGTTCTGAGTGACGCCAGCTGCGCCACACTCATGCGCGGAGCGCGAAATTTCAATCGATGTCATCTTTCAGTTGTATAAACACGCCTACCAAATTTCGTTTATCTAACACAAGTCTTTCTTGGTGTTGGGATTTTTTTTTCCGCCAGTGTAGTTTTGTATCTGGTCACTCATGCTGCAAGGAGATAATGACCCTCAAAGTCACGTGATTTTGCGATTTCTGCAACTTCAGAGTCAAATATTTCGATGTGCAAAATATCAACCACACATATCTTTATGTTTTTGGATACTACTCTTTGGTGGGTATTTACTGATATATACACTACCGTGGTGCACCGTTTCCGCAAGAAGATTTGGTCGGTCAAAGTTGCATTAAAAAACTATTTTTCTTACAACTTTGAGTGACCTCTGACCTTTGCGCCAAGAGTCGTCCACAAATATTTATGTACTTACAGTTAGGGGGGATATAGTAGAACACAAAATAATTGTCAGTTCCACGGTTCACTCCTAAAGCAAAAAGTATTGGCTCATCTAAGTTGGCATGTTTTTATTGAAAAAAAGAGCAAAGTCCAACTTTGACCTCCCAAAATGGAAAGAAAAAAAATTTTTTTGGAAAAATAAAAAAACACGTGTTTAATAATTTTAAATAAAGACCATATTCTGAAATTTTCAGCAAAATCAAAAATGTCAAGTTTTTTGACTGCCTGATTCTTAAAAAAAAACGGCTCTTAATTATAAAGTATTGCACACTACAGAAAAATCTAATTACAGTGTCAACTAACATAAAAACGGCAAGGAAAACAAATTATACAGTGGCAAGGAAAAAAACTGCATCACCCGTCAAAAAGCAGAAAACTGCAAAAAGTATGTTTTATTTATATGTTTAATATGAATATGATGCTGTTACAATAAATGAAGTATTGGGCTTTATATGAAATAATTATAATAAGTATGAATGAGTAAATAACACTTTATTACTCCAAACAATGAAAAAAGGTGAAAATCGCTGTATGGAACCGAAACGGGGAACACAGTAACGGGAACATAAAATACTTTGGATAATGTAAAGTTTGCATAATAGCTGTCATATTACAATTTGTAAGATCGGATTATATGCAAAAGATCACTTCAATACTTTGTTTATCCTCCACGGAGCCCGATTACAGACTTACAGCTGCCGGCATTGATGATATCAAACATTGAATGTAATCCTGGTCTAATTCATGGTGCCAAACCCTAATAATACTTTTCTGGAGTATAAACTTAGTAGATGGCTTCTCTTTTTCGCAATTTTCGTACCTATTATGTGACAACAACTGTCAATAGTATTAAGGTCGAGACTGTTCCCAGGCCAGTTAAAAACTTTATTACCGCATGTTTTTAGATAGATCTGTACCTAAATGAGGGAAATATTTTGTTTAAATATTAGTTTTGTTGTTTAAATGGAAAGATGTAAACGAGGCATTAAATCGTGCGGGAAAAAATTAAATCCCATTTACCGATTTCGCTGTATGACAGGGTGCTAAGTGATATGTTTAACTAAACCATTTGGCCCCCTGGAAACTTCACATTGGGGGATGTGCAATCTAGATGAAATTCTTCGTTCTTTCTTCTCCGAATATATCGCTTACCCTCAGATCCATATAGGTTAAATTTTGATTCACCCGAGAAAATTACTGAGTTCCATTGTCCATGAAACAAGTTATTTTGCCCATGAAAGTAGCTTTTGCTTTATTATTATTTTTTTTGTAAATAACGGCTTTTTCTTTGGCCAATGGGCAAGCAGACCACATTTTACAAGCCGGTCTTTGTGCAGTTCGTGCCCTTAAACTAACACCATGCGGGGCCGTTGAGAGGAGAGAATCGCGACGGCCCCGCACCATGGGTACTCTCAAATTTATTTTTTAAGTCAGGAGCAGCCTCATGACAATTATTGAGATACATCCTTTTCAAATATCGACCCTGAGACTTTCTGGCTATCTTTTTTCTTCGTGATACAACTCTTCTTTGAACGTCGCCAGTTCCAGGTTCAAATTTAGGCACGTTTTAATTTCGTAAACTTTTGTTGATTTTCAGATGCCTTGACATTGAATTTAAGAAACAAATGCCGGCCATACTGTCTAATGGTTAAATAAGTCTGACTGCGGATGACGAGGTCCCCGGTTCGAATCCCTGCTCGGGCATAGATGTACTGTCTTCTCCCCTTGTCCTGGCCGTTCTTAGTGTATGAATGTGTTGTTGTCAATAGTTGCCTTCCTATGAACGGGTCCTTATGGCATGCGTGTCTGAGCTAAATCAGACTTCCATCTTAATGGTGCTCTGTAAAAACAGAAGCCGTATCATTTCTGACTTAAACCGGGTATCGCTGAAAACTACCCGGTTGATCTCGAATAACAAAGTGGTTTGAGAACCGCCACCATAAAACAATTATCATTAGAAAGTGGGTCACGGTGGCCTAGAGGTAGTCTTCGCCTCGTAAGCAAGTGGTTGCGGGTTCGAATCCCGTCTTGCCCATGGATGTTATTTCATCATCTGCCCTGTGCTTGTCAGGAGGCAAGGCGCATAGCACGCCACCTCATGTATGTCGAAGCTGATGGCTTCTGTATAAAAAAAAAATCATTAGAAAGCTGCGCTGCTACCCAAAATAAGATCCACTTTGTTTACAAAGTATCAGTAAAGTAGTATTCATTTCGTGGATAAGTTTTACAACATTCTCAAAAATCGTTAATGGTAAAACTTTTAATTTTAGAATTTTCTTAATCATGCAAATATTCAGTAGAATAAACATCGCAGTAGCGTCGTTACGGGTATGGCGAGGGAGACAGGTACGTCATATGTGACATCCATCTGTGTGGGAGGGGAGACATCGAAGTCAATTTATGAGTTTATCTGAACTCATGTTTGTGAAAATTGCAACACCATGAAAGAATTGTCATAATTGAATGAAGTTTGATACACAGCTGAGTGATAGTGGTACAAATAAATGATTAAACTTAGAAAGAGCCAACAAGCAATAAAATAATATTGAAATTAGTATTTTGGGTAGCCACCACGCGCTGCAATAAATGCTGCTACGCGACGTGGTATGGAGTCAAACAAATTTTTAATGTCTGCCTGATGGAGAGCATTCCATACTGTTTGTATGCGCACCCAAAGTTCTTCTGTAGAAGCAACAAGACGAGGATCACGAACGAGACGTCGACCAACGAGATCCCAGACATGTTCAATCGGCGACAAATCCAGGGAATACGCTGACCAGCGAAGAAGCTGTAACTGCTGCGATGCAAGGAAAGATTGAATAGTCCTAGCGACATGAGGGTGGGCATTATCCTGCTGAAATATAGCGCCAGACAAGCCTTGAAGGAAGGGGACAGCATGGGGCTGTAGAACTTCACTGATAAACCAGTTGCTGTTCAGATTACCCACAATTCGTAGTAATTGTTATCGTTCGTGATATGATATGGCACCCCAGACCATGGCTACAGGTGTTCGTCCATTGTGACGTTCGATAATGCAATCTGGAAGGTAGCGTTCACCGGCATGGCGTCGGACGCGAATGCGGCCAGCATGGTACCACAAATTCAAGGCCGATTCAGATTGCGAGCGACGCGAACGAACGAAGCGTTTTTCGCTCGCAGGTGAAAAATTCCGATCATTCATTATAGATGCGGGCGAAAGTCACGTGATGGTATTCATCCTCTAAGGATAAATCGCGCGCATCTCGCGAGAGCCCATGAAATCGGATGTGCACGTGGTCAAAACAGAGCAAAGATGGCACCTTCCCTCTGACTGGCTGTCGCTCTCGTTGCCAAATTTCGTTCGCCTTCCGCACGCGAAGATGTCTAGCATGCTAGATATCTTCGCGTGCGAAAGGCAAACTAGATATCTTCGCGTGCGAAAGGCGAACGAAATTTGGCAACAAGAGCGACAGCTAATCAGAGGGAAGGCGCCATCATTGCTCTGTTTTGACCGCGTGGACATTCGATTTCATTGGCTCTCGCCAGATGCGCCCGCTTTATCCTAAGTGGGTTCATACCATCACGTGACTTTCGCCCGCATTTAGTGTGAATGATCGGAATTTTTCACTTTCGAACGAAAACCGCTTCGTTCGCTCGCGTCGCTCGCAATCTGAATCAGCCTTAAAGCGGAATTTGCCAGAAAACACAACAAACTGCCAATCAGCATGCCAGTCCTTTTGCTGATTGGCCCATTATAGCCGCAGGCGGCGATGGTTTAGCGTGAGGGGAACCCTGTATAAAGGAGTCCTTGTGCTGCAGACGTCTACGAATTGATGAAGCACACAATGAAACACCTATAGCTGTTGACCACTGTGCTGCCAGTTGTCTAGAAGAAGCTGTACGGTCTGTCAGCACCATGCTGACCAGGTGTCTATCATAGCGCTGACGTCACATTTCGAGGTCCACTCCCGGATTTCCGAGCTGCCAGACACTCGTCCGTCCACTGCTTCCAAACACGCATCACTGTGCTGCTGTTACGCTGCACACGAGCGGCTACTTCACGATAAGACAATCCAGCTTCTCGAATGCCGATGATCCTGTCCCGTTCATTATCCGTAAGTTGTTGAAACCTCGCTATTTTTCGTCGAAGAGGCATAAGCAACGTCTGAGATAAACTTTATCATAAGTAGATAACCACCTATAACCATACACGCCTTGCTGCAGCCGTCTATTTATTCGAATAAATCCGGCATTCAGAGGTAGCTGCTCAGCGCACGTATGCGCCACGAGTCTAAAATTCTGACCATTTGCATATCATACCCTACTTTTAGTTTATATCCACAACGATGTACAATATGAGTTTATCTATATAAATCTATACAATGTACGAAAGATAAAATTAGTATAAAATCAATTCACAATCTGACAATTAGCCTCACAAAGCCGCTTTTTTTAAAAAAACTCGTTCTAGATTTGTAAATATTCAATGATTTATGAATGCCTTCATCGTATTTCTTTAATTACAAAAAAATCACTTGGGGCCACGTGGGCCTAGAGGTAGTGTACTCTCCTCGTAAGCAAGTGGTCGCGGGCTCGAATCCCGCCTTGCCCATGGATGTTATTTCATCCTCTTTGTGACTTAAATCTATCCTGTGTTTGAGGCAAAGCGCATAGTACGCAGTCCTCAAGTATGTTGAAGCTGATGGCTTCTGAAAAAAAATACATAAAATAATATAAAATTCTCAGTTTAGAATTAAAGTGAAGACAACTCGCTACGAGCCATACCGATTGTCGGATATAGAAGCCGTTTAGGGAGCCACGTGGGCCTAGAGGTAGAGTATTCTCCTCGTAAGCAAGTGGTCGCGGGTTCGAGTCCCGCCTTGCCCATGGTTGTTATTTCAACCTCTCTGTGCCGTAAATCTGTCCTGTGTTTGTCAGGAGGCATGGCGCATAGTACGCAGTCCTCATGTATGTCGAAGCTACTGGCTTCTGTGCAAAAAAAAAAAAAAAAAGAAGCCGTTTATTTATTGTGAAAACACTTTTAAGTTAAATTAAATGGCAACATTGTTGGCTAAGGAAAGGCTTTCTTATGTTCTGAAGCATTTTCGTTAGTTCATTTGATTTCAAAAACGTACTCTTTCCATTTCTTAAATAAATGTTGTGCTGTTACAGAATGTTTGATAGTATTTGTTCTCGCCGCATGGCAGAATCGAGTTTGAAAGTAAGTTTTGCGACATTTATCTCACGTTTTTATTACTGATACGTAATGTCCTGATGCATTAGGCATTATTTTTAGTTTCAGGTTATTAATTCTAAAGTTCATACTGTTAAATATTTTTCTTTTAATCTAGTCTTATTTATCAAGTTCTCTACATTTTTTTCCCACGTAACTTTTTTACTGCATTGAACAATTCGATCACTGTCCCTGTTTTACGGTGTATTATAATGTACATTTTTTTTAGTTTTTTCTATAGATATTAGTTAATTTTTATTTTTGTTCTGGGAATAATTTTCTGCTTAGCTTAATTTTATTTGATTAGGTGATTTCAATACGGCATAAATAGGTTTGATGCTTTCACTGTTTGATACTTCTTTTTTTTTGGTGCTTTTATGAGAAAGAAATTCAAATATTTCACTGATGTGCATTTTTCAACAGGTATACGGTCGAAATGATGCTAACAAAAATGTCGCCGGATCAAACATTTTCATAGTATTTTGTACTTTAAGTATTGCTTATTTGCTCTACTAAGGTTATTTATTTTTGCATTGATTTAATTGCTTGTTTTTCTGAAATTTCTACTTTTCTTGTTGTATAGTAGTTGTAAAAATCTGTCGTAAAATGAATGCTTTCCCATTTATTATGCAAAAGCAAAAATAGTTGAAATAACTACTTTATTTGTAAGAAATACCTAATATGAAACATATTCAACTGAATAAAACTCAAAAACAATGTATGTCGAAATAACTAGGGAATAACAAATTGTATAAGGCAAGCAGGCGTGAGCGAAGAAAGCAAAGTGCAAATTACATGGCTAAATAGTGAAAAAAATATTAAAATTGAAGTGAAGTAGAAAATATACATGACTAAAGGTGCATTGAAATAACGTAAAATAAACCAATTTAGCAAAATCGGAGAAGAAACTAAAACATGCAAGCAAACAGGCCTCAACCTCCGATGCCCTAACATTTATCATTGACCTGCCCCTCCCATGCCGTAATAATTTTGTCAGTATGTTCCCTGCTGCCCTATTGCTGCGATACCCTTATGTCCCCCCATAAGGCAACTGGGGAAATTTTTCTATTGCAATTTCTGCGGATTTTGATATTTATTTTAAAGTTTTGTTTTTATTAATGTAGACCCTTACATAGATATATGACTGAAATCATAAATTGAAAAAGCATAATTAGAGGATATGTGATGCTGAAGAGCACTTTCGAATCAATTGGTACTGTATTATCGGGTACGTATGCTAGTGTTAGTGGAAAACCAATCTAACAGTAATGAAATTGTTAAAATCTAACAGTCTCGCTATTTAGGCGATCTAGGAGGGGGGGGGGGGGTCAGTGCCTTTGTCATGTTTTAATACTTTTTTTGCCTATAAAATGCTTTTAGTATGTACCTTGTCCCCAGGTGTCGTGCCTGAATGCATATACCGTACTTATGCCACGTTTTGTCAGTTTAATTCATGTTGCTCTAGATCAGTTAATTAAGAAAACATTAAAGTTGTTTTTACGAACTGAACGATAAAAGTAGCAATATTATAAAATAAAAATGTCAAAACGATCGGTCTAGTCTGCTTTGCAAAATGTTCGATCAATACATTGAAAATATTACATCAAAACTGTTTAAAACCCTTACCTCAGTTTCTTTCGCTGAAAGCAAGGTTTATCGATGAGGTTTTGATTCACAATTGAAGGGCAAGTGGATAAAGGTGATATGTGACATTTTTGAAAAAACTTATTTACCATGGATGAAGATGAGTTTTTTTTAAAGCTTTAATAGAAATTAAAAAAATTGTCACATATCACCTTTATTCACCTACCCCTTCAAGGTATCCATACACCTTCGACACCAAATTTTTGAAATTTCCTAAATTTTACAACTACAGTTACATTTTTTACTCATATGTGATCTAAAATTTATGAACAACTAAAGCCATCAAAATAAGATGCCAGATGCGTTTCAAATACTTTTTAAGAATAATATTTAGTTTGAATTAATTTCTTGAGTTGTAAAAGCTGCTGGAATAGCGTATTTTTAACAGACGATAAATGTCAGACTCCACCTCCTGTATTTAAACCTGTACTTACGGTTTTTAAATTTGATGTTATTACCTAACTAAAATCGCTCTAACTTCAGTTCTAAATACGAAAGAAACAAAATTTCAGCTGTTTTAGAAAGTTAAAAGAGGGATATTTTATATTAGAACAAACTTGAAAAATCATAATTTTGACCGAAAATCTCGTTTTGAAGGTGTTTGGATACCTCAATTGGGTTTGTGAGTTAACACAATGAAACACACACAAACTTGAATTTGTGTAAATCGGCGAAATTTTAGTGTTACATACACCTCTATCCAGTTTGGTTTGAAGAAAACATGTTGGCAGTTTTTTTTTTTTTTTTCGTTATTTAAGCCAGCATTTAGCTTTAGATTATGTGTGAATGTAACCGGCATAAATATAAATAATACGGCAAATTTTCCTCACTGAAGATCAGCTGAAAAGCTCGTATACAACATACAGTTATTCCAAGATATTTTTATGACGTGACGGTTTTTTTGAACGGTGGACTGGACTGTGATACTCTGGTTTTACACCAAAAAAGGGAAAAATTGTTTTAAAAAAAAATGAAAAAGCAGTGTTTTAATATTTATTTAATCTTTTACAGGGGAATAACACCTTAAGCCTTCCAGCTTAAAATGTTCATGATTTTTAGCTTTTCCTTTCTCTAGTCATCTTCAAAAAACATTAATGGTTAAAATATAACGCTCCCTTCGCTTCTAAATTTTAAAAACATGACAATAACTGGCAAAAACTGGGTAAACGTTGCGGGGAGCCATTTGCAAAAAGTGAGGCGATTGAGAGAAAACGATGGCCGGATTTGGATTCAGGGAGTCATTTCACATTAGAATTAGCACGAATGGTAGCGGAAGCATTTTCATTTTTACTCTTTTGCTGCCCAATGTAATTGAGAAAAATATTGATCCGATGCTAGAAAATCAATGGTGATATACCGGAAAGTAAGCTTGTTTACTTCTATACCTAAATGCAACTTAATTTGACACTGAACGTCACTACGGGCGGAGCCAATAAGAGCTCACAAACAGTCAGCTATCTCCTCTAATTCGCCAAGTAGACTGTGACGTTTTATCCAGCTCGTTTTTCATAGGCTAAAGGCCCGGTTTCCTTGGAGTGAAATCGTCGATCTCTGGCGAGGCGACAGACGCCGCCGCCTTCTGCGCATGCCCCTGAGCCGCAGATTGACGTCGCTTCACGCCACGCTCCAATCAAACTGGTTCTGATTCCAGCGTGCGTCGCGCCCGGCGTCGGCGACGATTCTAGGAAACCAAGCCTTAACGTCACGCAAACGTCACGCTGACGTCAAGATGTTGTTGTCAAGAAAGGTTGCAGTGTAGTATAGACGGAACTCATTTTCTTACGATATCATTGGATTTTTGTAACTACTAAATAATAGTAAAAAAAAGAAACATTTCCAGGCTTTTAATTAGTTTTTTTTTTTTTTGTGTTTAAAACATAATTTTCACAATTCATGCCCGTTACGCCCCGGGTTCCCCTACTTAGAACATGTTTCGGCTTCAACTTCTAATCGCTGCTTTAATGATAGCAACGTTTGCGTTAAAATGATCCTATTAAATTTAACAAAAGTGGAGCTTGAAAATTTATGCATGCCAGAAGCTTCTTGAAGCGGTAGTCTCTACTAATAATAAAGCTGAAGGTGGTTCTGTCTGTCCTTCTTTCTGTCTGTCTGTTACGCGCGTAGCGCCAAAACCGTTCGGTCGATTTTCATGCCACTTGGCACAAAATTAGTTTGTAGCATGTAGTTTTGCACCTCGAAGCGATTTTTCGAAAATTCCATTTCGTTCTTTTTCTATTCGAATTCTTAGCGGACATTCGATAAAATAGGGAAGAAATATTTCACACACATTTTCAAGTCTTATGTCATTCGAAAGCTTGAAATTTTCTGCACAAAATGAAGTTTTTTCGAAGTTTCTACGATCATCAGGAGGGCTGTAACAACTGTTTTTAGAATCCCGAAATTCAAGGCTTACCTTCAGTAAAGCAAGCCAAACGATTCTAAAATGATTGAGCTCTGGAATAATATTTGTTTGAAAAGAGAGATAAAATGAATTATTTTATCAACGGAAATCAACTTTTTATGTTGTTACTATGGTTACGTGTTCATACTTATTTTTGTTTCGTTCTTTTTCCAGGGTTGCCAGACGTAGTATTTTTGATTCTACGGTAGTATTTTTTCGGCCCAAATGAGGAGCATAGTATTTTTCTGGAAACCCTGTTTCCAATATACTAATGACTTAATTAAAATACTTGGCGGATTTTTTTTTTTTTTTCATTTTCATAGATTTTGCATTTTAGCAACATTGATTTTGGCAACGTTTGGAAACAGTAGTATTTTGTAATATTTTTTTTAAAGGAGGCGCAGTATTTTTTGTTCCAATTCTCTGGCAGCCCTGTCTTTTTTCCGGTGAAGATGCTTTGGGACCCTGCTTGGCGCGTTTTCAAAAAGTCAACTACGCAAAATAGCTAGGGTTACCACGCTTGGCGCGCCTATCGTTCATTTAGCGAGAAAAGGGTACCTAAAGCACAGATTAACGAAATATCGTATCAATTGCCATATTGCATCGTTTTTTTAAGTGTTTCATTTCGGAAAATGTATTGTTTTGTTTTTTAAGCTAGGAAAGAAAACTTTCTTCTTCTTTTAAACTTTGGTAAGATTTCTGTTGGTTTCTGTTATCAACAAAATTGTTCTTATTTTCTCTTTTGGCTTATTTTTCTCCATCTCCCTTGGGGTTGCATTCGAATGTTCCAAGAGGGTATTTTACCCCATTTATCGGGTAAATCAGTGTTTTCAATGCAAGGTGATATGAATTGGTTAACAAAAGTGATATGAATTGGCGCGACCACTTGGCGATATATCGCCAAGCTTTTGATCGCTAAGTATTTGACGCCAAATTAGCGATTTTTTTTTTTTTTTATTTGGGTTTTTTCTGCTATATCAATTATTTTACAAATGCACTTTTAATTTTATACCACGGGCAAAGCCGTGCGGGTACCGCTAGTTATGAATATAATAGCTACTTATACACTTGCACTACGAAGTTTTCAAGTCTCACATTGTATAAACTTGATAGAATTTTCACAGTATGTTTCATTTAGTACACAAGTTTTATATAAGCACACTTTTCTCATTTGTTTAATTGTGCACTTGTTGACCAGTTCGAAGATTTCGTGCTTTACAGCTGTAGTTCAAAAATTTGATTTTTTAATGGTAATTTATCGAAAAACAGGCACAGAGTGAATTTTTATTTTTTGCCAATTTAAAAGAAAATGGAATGATGACTGACTTTTGTACTGTATGAAGTAAAAATGATAAAAAGCCCGTTTAAGAAATATTATTCATACTAAATTAACGTGCAAAAATGAATTTTTTTTGCTGGATATATTGAAACAGTTAAACTACAGTTTAAATACCTACATGGAGTTAAGATTAATATATGCTCGGAAATTCAAAAATTAACCTGTGAAAAAAAGTTATTCAAAAACGGCAAAAAACATGGCAGGATTGAACCGACACGACGATCATGGCGTTTCTAGTGCGACGCTGTATCCAACAACACCGATGCTTCTTTACCCACTAATGCCTGACTTTTTTTTTCGAAGATGTTTTGTATGCTGGTTACAAATAGTGTTTAATGGACAGGAAAAATAATTTAAAAAATAAAAAAAAAATTGTTTAATTTAAAAAAGAAAAATCATCCCTAAAAAGGGACGCTAGGCACTAGAAGGTACATGCTTTTTTTACCATTTTTTTTCTACCAACGATATAATCTTTAAAAATACATTTTATAAGAAGAAATAAAAGCAGTAAGTAACATAAACTGGGAAGTAGATTCAGAGGACAAGGAAATATTGGTGTTGTTGAGTATGAAAGTCATTAGCATTTGTTGTGCGAACCTACATTGCATTTGCCGCATTTCCGATAAGCTTTTTTACTTCAATGGGCACATCTTACCTAAGTCATATTTAAAGCAATATAACGACTTTCCCCATAATAACCTAACTCAACCCGGTACTCTTAAGCTTGAAATTGTAATTAAATTTATATATTAATTTTATTTAATTAGATTTTTTAAGTTTTAAAAACAAAAATTATCTATTTTTCAGTCTAAAACCATTTACTAACTTCTTTTGAGACAAATTATAAATTCTAAGCAAGAAATCCATCACATTGAAACAATGCAGCATTTCGTGCCTAGCGTCCCTTTTTAGGGACGCTCTAAAATTGCTATAAAATCCTTAAAGAAAATTAAAATTTACAAAATTGCAAAAAAAAGGTAAAATAAAACATCGATCTAAGTAGCACATATATCAAGCACAGATAGATTTACTTGTTAATAATTTTAAAAACTTAGCTTTTTGTTCTTGCGATTGTGAACGATGTAATTCTTGATAAAGATCATATTAAAACGACTACAGGACACACTTTACAATGGTTGTGTGCTGCAATATGTTAATAATGAATTGAAACAATACCAAAGTAGGAATTGAATACAATTATTTGGTTGAAATGTTCATTTTTGGAAAATTCAGGCACACTTTTTGAACCGCCCCGAAAAAGGGACGCTAGGCATTAATGGGTTAATTTCCAAATGGCTATTCATTGATATAAAGTGCTAGAAAAAACAGAAAAAAAAACATTTTTTTTGATAAAGTAAGCTATTTTTATACCGTGGATCATTTTTTCATCATTAGCCGACACGATAAGCTCTAAAATGAGGAGTAAATCATGGAAATTGATAAAAAAAAATAAGAGATCTCGCGTGATGACAAAAAATCAGTTTAAAACAAACGTATATAAACTGAGCCAAAAACAAATGGATATTAAATGCAGACAGAAAAGAAGAAAAACTTAAGCAGAATTAATTACATTGATATGGTTTGTCTTCTATACTTTTATGTGAGTGTATGATGTCGAACGCATCTGTTTGTTATCATTGTGTTATTCAAGCATGTAATAAGTATTATGAATATACTCACGATAAATATTACCACACAAAACAAACTCATTGCCATCTTCAATTAACTTGTTATTATTTTTCTTTTCTCTGTTATTGACATATTTCGTATTTTCATATCCTTCCATATCTGCAAGTTTTTCAGATATATATTTGTATTATCTATAAATAAGCAGTTCAAATAGATTACATTTGGTTTCAAGAAAGAATCCTCTCAATAAAAGATGCTATTCTTTAAATTTTATTTTGATGTCTTTTTACAGCAATATGAATTCGGAAATCTACTTAAAAAAGCTTTTATTTTCCTTTCCTAAACGTTCTCTAAAAACATCAGAAATTATCCTGGCTTACTATATAAGTATGCAAAAAGTGTACAAAGACTACGTTATAATATGTATATAAATAATCTAAATTTCAGTTACTAAAAAATTGAACTACACAGAAGCTAATTTGTAGATATGAATCCTTAAGAGCAAAACTAAAAAATGTGATAGAAATATTTAATTACGTTGTTTTAATGAATACAAGTTTTTATTATTTTTTTATTATTTTGTTATTATTATTTTATTATTATTATTTAATTATTTTTGTTATTATTTTGTCATTTTTTCTATTTTTTTATAATTATTACTATAAAGCGATCACTATTGCTTTTTGCTTTCTATTGACCGAAATAAATGATGTTCCTACGTAAATAATTACGAAGACGACAAGTTTTTAAAGTTTTAAAATAAGTTGGTGAGCATTCAACCAATATCGATTTCGATTTGTCAATAATATGCAAAATTGAATAAGTTTTTAAAAAAGTCTTAAGCTTAAAACATTGCAGAGCTACCTTGTTACTTTATATCTTCGAATGGAAAAAAAATTCTATGCATCACAATAGAAATCCCCGATATATTTCTTACAATACATAAGCATTAATAGAACAACATTTTTAAAACTTTACTCGTTGTATTGCAGCATCGCACATTAAATTTTACTAAAAAAAATTCCCAGTTAACTAGACAAAAGTTCTGAAAATATTGAAAACTACCACCTCTGATAAATCACCATTTGGCAGACATAATGTCAAAAATATCGCCCCCGTTTTAAACAGCTGCAAATAATTTATTGTTTCAAAGTTATCCTCTAACCGATAATTATTTGCTCTTCGAGAAACAAAAGGGTTTCGTGTACGTTAATAGCTCTCGATTTATGCAATTTTGTATCAAATTGTGAGGGAGAGTTTAACAACTATGTGTCATTGATTTCAATAGAACGAACTACCAATTGTATAAGCCACTTTCATCTGGTTAAAATATTATTCCGATAAAATGTCTTTTTTTCTTATTTTTTTGGACAAATAAAGGTTAGAGATATAAATCTCTTTGTGTTAGAAAAATAAAAGCAAATACAACAACGCAACAAACGTAACAGCGGAAAAGCACACATACGCAGAAACATTGCAGACACGTGTTTCAGCGTTACAATTGATGCATTTCTTATGCACAAAATGTGAGATCATGAATGCAAAGACATCCGCATTCAAAAGCCAACATTTTGTGCATTGAAAAAGGCGTTTCTTGTAGCGCCGAAACACCTGTCTACAGTGCTCCTGCGCATTTATGCTTTTATAAACGACATACATTTTTTTTGTATTCAACGCTTGTTTCAGTAAAGGATAAGATAAACTACTGCAGTACTAGTAATAAAGTTAATTTCAGTTAAATGTACCAAATAATGTTTGAGGCGAATGAGATAATCCGCAGAAATTCATATTAGGACTATAGTATATGCAAGCTTTTCAAAATTTGCTTTGTATATGCACGCTTCGGAAAAGACGCATAAAATCTAAATCATAAAAATCAATAGCATTATCGAATAGCAATGCAAAATACATGCTTTGAAAATGGAGAAATCGAAAAATATGCAATTTGAGCCTCCCATCTTTCAGACATCTTATTGGAAATTCAGTAGGTGAATTGAATACTTTTAGTAAATGCAAAAGTTGTTTCGAGCGAAAATAAAGATGTTAACGCTTATTATCTCTTTGCGTGGGAGTTACTGAAATGAAAATTTTCTGCCTTGCTACAAAAGTATTATGTAATGTGGCTCTGTTATCTTCTCAAAACTTTATTCTGATATTTTTATAGGGTATAAAAGTTTACAGTGCAAAACATAATGTATTGTGTCATTTATGAGAACTTCAGAAAACTTTTCTAATATCTTTGAAAAATGAAAATTTGTTAAAAGTAATGTAAAATGAAACCTGAATCTTTTATTTTGTGTTGTTCTTATTTTAGAGCTATGAATGTGAAATTTTAGCACATAACGTAAGTAAGAAAACAAAAGGGAACAAAAAATAGCAACCGATATTTAAACAGTTTTTATGCCAAAATTGGAATGCCAAATATAGTGTCGCCATTGTAAGTTTTGGAGAGGTTCCA
>JAXGGA010012476.1:0-37500 GCA_038373865.1 Uloborus plumipes
ATAAAAGGGACCATAAACTCGGCACCAAATATAGATAGAACGATTTGGTAAATGGCATTTTAAAGTACGTTAGTTGCCGCTTAATCTGATATGCAGCATGACTAATTTGATAAAAATTTTCTTTTTCAAAAATGAAATTTAAATTTCAAATTTAAATTTCTCGAAAAACATATAATGAATTTTTTTCAAAAAATTCTCAAAAATTCTTGTGTATTTTATCTATGTTTGTACAAATTTTTAGATTGGGATCTCAATGGGATCATATTTTTTTGAATTTTTGAATAAAACTGTATATAAAAAAAAATGATATTTTTTAGATTCTATTTATTTAAATACTAAGTTATCTTGCTTGTGATGGTCTAAAAAGTAGTAAACAAGCATGAATATGTTTAAAGTGAGCTGGCATGAGCTTATAGAATTGTCAGGTTCACCCTCTCACCCCTTCCTCCCCCGCACAACTACTCTTTTTTAATTCAAAACTGTTCAAAATGTTAAAAAAACTCTTTGATACAAAATGAATACAGTCGACGCTCGATATAACGACCATCTCCGTCCCCCAGAAAAAGGTCTTTGTAACGAGTGGTCGCTGTAAGAGGTAGAAAATAGAGTATACAGTCGACGCTCGTTATAACGACCACTCAAATACAAATACAAATACAAATACAAATGTGGCGACCAGCAGCAGGCTCAGGGCCCAACTTGGCTGGTCCTAGTCAGATTAAAGACCCCAATGAAGATCAATGGCCCTCTTAAAGCCATCTACTCCATTGCTCTTTACCGCCTCTTCCGGTAAGCTGTTCCAAGTTCCCACTACCCTGCTAAAATAGTAATTTTTTCGAATTTCCAGGTTCGCCTGAGGTTTAAACAGCTTAAAACAATGACCCCTTGTCCTGCTTTCCTTGCAAAAATCTAACCCTGCAACATCATTCATTTTAATAAATTTAAATAACTGAATCATGTCCCCTCTGGTTCTCCGTTGCTCAAGACTATACATATTAAGCATTCTAAGTCTGGAATCATAGTCTAAATTAGAAAGTCCATTCACTAACCTTGTAGCCCTCCTTTGTACCCTTTCCAATAAATTAATGTCTTTCTTCAGATAAGGAGACTAAAACTGAACAGCATATTCCAAATGAGGTCTTACCAAACTTCTATATAGAGGCAGAAGAACCTTCTTAGATTTGTTTGAAATAGATCTATTAATAAGCCCAAGCATCCTATTGGCTTTGTTACTAGCTATGCTGCACTGTTGACTGGACTTGAAATCCTGATTTATTAAGACACCTAGATCCATAACATTATCTGCCCTACTAATGACTGAACCCTGTAAATAATAGCTTGTATGCTTATTTCCATGACCGAAATGCAGCACTTGACATTTCCCAACATTAACTGCCATACCCCACTTGTCTGCCCATTTAGTAATATGATCCAAATCCTGTTGCAGCTGATTTATTTGTTCGTCATTTTCTACAACCCCCATAAGTTTGACATCATCGGCAAAACAATTCATGTTTCCAGAAACATTTTCATGAATGTCATTCATAAAAATAATAAACAAAAGGGGACCTAAAACTGATCCTTGGGGAACCCCACTTAAAACTTCACTCCATTTAGAATAGTTACCCCTAACAACTACTCTTTGTTTCCTTCCTGTCAGCCAATTCCTAACCCAAACTAGAATTTTACCTCCTACCCCTATACCAGCTAATTTGCTGAGTAGTGCTACATGCGGTACCTTATCGAAAGCTTTTTGAAAATCTATGTAAACAACATCTACGCATTTTTTGCTATCTAAAGCCAAGGTAACCTTGTCGTAGAAATGTAATAAATTAGTAGCACACGATTTACCTTTTCTGAAACCATACTGCAAACTACTCAACAGCCCATTATTTTCTAAGAAATTCATAATCTTAATTTTGATCAATGTTTCAAAAATTTTACATACCACTGAAGTCAGACTCACAGGCCTATAATTTAGATACAGTTATCGTTAAAAACACTGGAAAAAAAGTCATTTAGAACATTTGCTATATCACCATCATTCTGAATTAAATTTCCATGCTCATCTACTAGTGGCCCAATTTGACTATTTCGAACTTTCCCAGAATTTGCGTATGCAAAAAACTCCTTTGGATTCCTGTCAATATTATCTGCCAGCTTTTGTTCCAATTCTCTTTTCTGAAACCGTACCAAATACTTAAAACTACGCCTAGCCTCACAATACTGTAGCCTGTCTGCGCTGTGACCAGTTTCTTTTAATCGACGAAAAGAAGCTTGCTTACGATTTAGAGCATCCTTAGTTTCCCTAGTGAACCACATGGGCCAAATTTTTGTGTTTACCCCTTTTCTCCTAAAAGGAACAAAATCTCCAACTGTTTTTGCTAGTTTTTCCTTAAACTCTGTCCACTGCAAATTTACATCGCTATTGTCCAAACCTGATGAAAAAACCGCTTTCAATCTCTGCCTGAGTGCGACAAAATCAGTATTTCTGAAATTAGGTACAAACCTAAAATTTTTGTCTTTGTGCATATCGAACTTAATCCCAAACCTAATGCTGTTGTGGTCACTATCCCCAATATGCTCCCCTACACATAATGCCTGTACAGAGCCTTCAACATTGCAGAAAACAAGATCCAAAACAGTATCCTGCCGTGTTCCCTCAGAAACAACTTGATCTAAAAAACAGTCACCAATTACTTTTAGAAATTCCTCTTCTCTACTATTATTGGGGTAAGAATTATTCCAATCAATGCCCGGAAAATTGAAATCCCCCATTATAATTACCGGTCCCTTACTCGACATGTCTCTAATAATACGATACATCTGTTCATCTTGACCCTGGCTTAGATTAGGTGGCCTATAAATGTTACCCAAACGTAATTTTTTACCCTTACCGCTCATCAATTCTAGCCAAACCATGTCAATATCATTAGGTTTGTCATTTATTGCCAATTCATTGCAAGTTAAAGTATCTCTAACATAAAATAAAACCCCACCACCTCTTTTACCTACTCTATCTTGTCTAAACAAATTATACCCAGGAATACACAATAAATCATCATCATTTTAACTCGTTATAAAGACTATCCAATATAACGACTGGTATGAAAAACCCAACTTCATCCCAATATACTCTATTTTCTACCTCTTACAGCGACCACTCGTTACAAAGACCTTTTTCTGGGGGACGGAGATGGTCGTTATATCGAGCGTCGACTGTATTGGGATGAAGTTGGGTTTTTCATACCAGTCGTTATATTGGATAGTCTTTATAACGAGTGGTCGTTATAACGAGCGTCGACTGTAGTAAACTTATTTAAAGTTGGTAAATGGGTTCCCTTATAACTAGACGAAGTATCCCCCTCCCCACCCAAATATACCATTCACACTATACTAATATGACGTCCAACCTCAGGATTGAATTGAGGATTATTTTCACCCTAGGTATATATATTGTTTTTCAGACGAAGTGTTTTTTTTCGATCCAAACTTCAAAGTGTACTTCCATTCAATATCTGAAATTTAACTTTATGATTCATTTCATCTCCTACTCCAGCACCAATCTTCAATTTTGAAGAGAGGAAATAAATGGGTCGCCCCAAGATCATAGCAAACAGCAAAATAGCACTATTTCTCCTTGTTCTCATTGTTTTTTCTATTCTTTTTGTACAAAACTGAAAATAAATCAAAATATCAGATCATATGTCTGTGTCCCCATAACTATCGTCCCACATTATCTAGTGTGCAGCTGTTATTTAATTTTTTTAATTGTTTGTGTTCTTTTTCATTTTGTTGTAAAGGAAAGTAATGCAGCAAGATATGTCTATATACACTAAACAAACACTGCTTTTTTGATCATAACTTCTCATGTTGTTTAACTTCTGTACAGATTGCTCCTCCCATTTTCCTGCCTTTCCGCTCCAAACTTTTATTTTTTTATCATCCCGTCTAACCCCATTTCAAAGCCTTAGTCTCTACTGATGTCTGGTAGTGTTTCAGTTTGTTCTGTTTGTTACTCTTTCCTATTAGCTCATGAGCTTTGTCCAATAAGAGAAAGGAAAGGCAGTGATGGGGACTGACATATAACCTGATACTTTGATTTCTTTTCAGTTTTGTGTGAAAATAATGGGAAAACATTATGAGAACAAGGGGAAACACTGCTCTTTTGCTGTTTGCTATGATCTTGGGGCGAACCGTTTCTTTTCTTCCTACAAAATTGAAGATTGGTGCTGGGGGAGGGGATGAACTAAATCATAAGTTTAAATTCAGATATTGAATGGAAGTACACTTTGTGAAGGTCGGATTGAAAAAAGAAACACTTCGTCTGAGAAACAATATATACCTAGGGGGAAAATAATCCTCAAATCAATCCCCAGGTGAGACGTCATATTAGTGTAGCCTGTAGCGTTAATGGTATATTTGTGTGGGGGAAGGGTTTTACTTTGCCTTGTTATAAGGAAATCCATTTACCAACTTTAAATAAGTTTACTATTCATTTTGTATCAAAAAGGTTTTTTTTTTAGCATTTGAAACAGTTTGGGGGGAAAAATGGTTGGGTCGGGAAGGAAGGGAGGGGGAGCTGACCAATTTACAAGTTATGCTAGCTCACTTTCCTAGAGTAAAAATAATAGTCAATTCAATCCCCACGTTAGAAGTCATAATAGTACAGCGTTAATGGTATATTTGGGTGGAGGAGGGGATACTTCGTCTAGTTATAAGGAAACCCATTTACCAACTTTAAATAAGTTTACTATTCATTTTGTATCAAAGAGTTTTTTTAACATTTTGAACAGTTTTGAATTAAAAAAGAGTAGTTGTGCGGGGGAGGAAGGGGTGAGGGGGTGAACCTGACAATTCTATAAGCTCATGCCAGCTCACTTTAAACATATTCATGCTTGTTTACTACTTTTTAGACCATCACACGCAAGATAACTTAGTATTTAAATAAATAGAATCTAAAAAATATCATTTTTTTAATCTACAGTTTTATTCAAAAATTCAAAAAAATATGATCCCATTGAGATCCCAATCTAAAAATTGGGACAAACATAGATAAAATACACAAGAATTTTTGAAAAATTTTTGATAAAAATTCATTATGTGTTTTTTGAGAAATTTAAATTTGAAATTTAAATTTCATTTTTTGAAAAAGAAAATTTTTATCAAATTAGTCATGTTGCATATCAGATTAACTGGCAACTAACATACTTTAAAATGCCATTTTATCTATATTTGGTGCCGAGTTATGGTCCCTTTTACGTTCCCTTATAAATGGAAAAACGAGGGTTAAATGGAAAAACGAGGGTTTTTCCAAAGTTCAACGTCTCATAAGTGAAGGAATAATAGAGATAAAAATCTAAAAACTGAGACTTTTGATTACCTCATGGGGTACAATTGATGAGCCAAATTTGAAAGAAATACAAAAATGTAAGGTAAAAAACGTTGGATCACTTGACATGGAATGACCCATAAGTGTTTCATTCCAGCGAACTACTATTAAAGGAAGTCATAGATTTAAACGACTTTTTGTAAGTTAACGGCCGCTTCAGAGCGAATAGTTTGCCTTTACCGCTTTATGGACGCTGTCAAATCCTCCCCATTTTGACCCATACTTTGTACTGTAGCAGCTACTATCAAAGTGGCTTTCTGTCACTTATATTAGGCCCTGTCTAGAGTGGATGCTAGGTGTTTTAGCCGAATAAACTCATACACCTCAAACAACCGAAAAGAAAACAGAAACCACTGCCCGAGCTTGCAGCTGCATTTTCTACCCAAACTCTGGTAAGAGATGATACAGCTTTGGAGCGGGGGGAGGGGGGGGGTCGTTACAACTCACTTTGAGCTATTATTTTATTGACTAATAACTTAGTAGAGTAAACTAACATTTTAAATTATTCCATTTTATATGAAGAATAATATTATTTCGGGTAATGAAGTTATATACTCCAACTCTCGAAATTGCTAATTTTCAACAAAATTCGATCGCGTTGAGCGACCTCTAAATATTATTCAATTGAGCTAAAATTTTACGTACATCACATTCATGTATAGTGTAAAAAGACTGCGGGGTAAGAGCAAAGAAATTCAAAAAAGTTTTTTTTTTGAATCACCCTACTCAGGGTTGATGTGTGCAATTATTACGATGATGTAATACAGTGGATGTCGGTTAATTGAATCAGTGGTTATTTGAAGCAACCGGTTTAATGAATGAAATATACAAAAACCGAACAAAATTCAGTTTTATTTAATCAGCCGCTGTATTAAATCAAAACAGTTTAGAACAAAGGTGATTAATAACAGCGTCGGCCACTGTAGAATCATTAAATAACTATAATTTGATCACATTATGTATTTAAAAAGAAATTCTTTTGAATTTATGATTTAGTAGAAATATAGTTATGTGTATTTTAATCGTGATAAAGAATCTAGGCTATAAATATTTTTTTACACTTTTCTGCAACTATGTTAAGGCAGTTTTTGTTTACCGTAAGCGTAATCAAATTTAACAAAACTAAAGAGCTCGTTGCATTGTTAAATTACAGTAACTTAAAAAGAAATAATTATTTTTATCATGGTAAAAATATTTTCAAATAAATATAATACTAATAATTAGGGATGCACCGATAAGCAAATTGACCGATTACCGATTAATCGGCTGTCGATAATCGGCTGATCAATTGGCTGAGCCGATTAATGATAAGGATAATTGTTTTTCTACTACCAATTTTACCATCACTGTTTTTTATCTCTTAATCTCTTATACAATTCCAAGTTTAGAAATAGTAAGTAATTTATTTCTGGGAGAAGATTTCTTTCCATTTTCCTAGTTTTCACAAAATAATTTCAATATTTTATCAAATTTCTTAGAACCAATTTTCATATTAGTGTCAATAATATTATTAACACATTGTTAGTTATTTGTAAGAAAAAGCAGTCAAAAACTTTAACTTTTATTTTTAACTTCCATTGTTAGTTATGTTAATTGGAAATAAAAATTTATAGAAAAAAAAGGAGGGGTGGGGGAGTGTGTGGTGAACACTTCAATTTCGGAGTAATTTTAATTCATATATTTTAGTAATCAGTAGCAATTTAATTCAATACTTTTATTCTTTGAAAATTAGAGGTTATCTGAAAGCACTGTGCTAAGGAGAAAACGATCGCCACATGAAAAATGTTGCATCATTGTCTGTGAATATTTATTCAAAGTAGGAGAATTCATTAAAAAAAACTTTATATCAACTGTGAGGATTATTATTACTGTTAATAAAATTATTCATCATAGTTTCCTAGTGCAAGTATACTTTAAAGAATAATGTCTGAAAAATATTTTTCAGCCGATTAATCGCCCAATTTTGTCGATTATTAATAATCGGCTAAGTGGCCGATTATGGCCGATTAATCGGTGCATCTCTACTAATACTAATAATATAATAATAATAATATAATATAATAATAATAATAATATAATAAAAAAATAATGTAATAATCATTATAATAAATTAATTAAGAACAAAAACTGTGTTATTACTTAGTAGCGGAGGATAACACCAGGTAAGGAAGGTTAATTTAATGAATATTATAAGCAATATCGATGTCTAGCACGTGTACAGAAACACACTTCATTTTGAATGTACAAAAAAGTCTTGCTTATTTCATAATTTGTGTGGGATTATTCTCTGTTTTGCTCAGGGGACAGCTATGATGGTGCATGGAAAGGGTGCTTTTAAGTCTGCGTACAAGCATTGACTAGATTGGAAGAAAATTGTTTTAGAGAAAAGTGCACAACAAAAGAGAGGATGCCGAAAATTTCTGACAATTCTACTTATCAGCAAATCAAGATTTCTTCGAATCAGATTTTGTTTTATATTTTAATCGTTTGCAGGAAAGGCCTGAATTCCCGTGTCGCTTATCAAGGCGATTTGACCACGAAGATAAAAATACTGGTTGGATAAAAATACAGCTAAGCGAGGAGAAGTTTCCTTTCTCTCTTTTCTGTAAATATCAGAAATAACATGCATTCATAAAAACTCCTTGCTCGTTAATATGACATGAGATTGCTCTTCAAGCAGTCCAAACGAACATTGTCTTCTATTGTGCTAACTAAGTTTGGGACTCAGGACAAGTGAAAAGAGCGACTTTGATGAGGTATCTTATCTAATTGATTGACCAAGGTACGGATCATAAACCTTACTTTTGGACTTGTGATCAATATTTAAAATTTGTATTGTTTTAGACATTGTCGACTAGTTAATAGTGACGAGTACGACAGAACTGCTTTTCGAATTCATTTCCATGCTTATCTCGAAATAGTATGCGAAGTTCTGCAATAACTTCTGTTACTTTCTTCCGAAAATTCTCAGCTTTTGTGTTAGCTCTCAAATTTTGATAATACAGTTCTAACGAGGTAGTTGGCATAGGTAAATATACGCAGCCCATTACATTGTTGCTAAAACTATACAGCTGTTTCTGTGCTTTATATAATACAAAATAAGCCAAAGAAAAGAGCATTAAGTGCGAAAATATTGGTTTTGTTTCACTGCAATTGCTTTATTTAACTCGTACATCTCTAATTTCCCAAGAATTTACGAAAAACTATTGCATTCAAGGTTTTTGTTCTTATTTGGTTTTCCTCAGAAAGGATTTAATTGGAAGTTTAACAAAAATACCAAATTTCTCTTCTCAATTCAATCAAGAACTATGACGACTCCTCCAAATCAACGACTAAAGGAAGATATCGATAATTCTATCCAGAACGGTGTATCAGCAGAAGATTTTCATAACGCACTAAGCCGAATAATAGAAGACATTTTTCGCCTGAACGATGTGCAAGAAATGGTGACAACGTCTGCTTATCTGTCTTATCGTATTTCAGCGGAACTGATGCGAAGCAGTAATGAAGCTCAACAACGCGAATATGCCGAAGTCAGCGAGACAATATTGAGAGTAGCCTACAACAATGCGGACATTTTCACAACCCTTAGCAACATGTCGTTAATAGATGGTCTCTCTATTTTGAGTAATTTCTACACTTTTCATGCACGGTTGATGTCAAATGGAAGATCGCCAGCTAGACCTTACGAACACCCCAATGCTCCGTTAAATTACTTGAGAGAAATAGTGCAAAGCAGTTTTGGACCTTGGAATGCTTTTATTAACATCCACGGAGCCACTGTGTCAGATCCGTGCATCAGGGTTGCTGAACACAGTGGATTTTGGATATGTAGACGCAATCAGTTTCAAGTAGTGAACGCACGATGGAGAATAATAGTGGGTCGATCTAATTTACATGACGTCCCCCCTAATTCCACTCAAACACTTCAGTGCTCTACATGGAACATGCAAGGAGGGTCAGCATCGACTGAGAGTAAGTGGCGGGTGTCTGTCTTGGCTTTAGCAAGAAGAACAGATATTGTCTGTTTGCAAGAGTTTGGCCAACCTCCAGCTTCTGCGACTCTCACCAGAGAGCTTTATGTCATTGACCAGTTTGGGCAATCGTACACTATGCAAGAATATTCTTGGAATGCCGGCACCAGCACTCGTCCGGAAAATTATAACGTGTTCTTTTTCAACGTAGAACGTATCCGTGTCAACCTTGCTTTTGTGATGGAAGCGAACGTATTCACCATTCGAAACGCCATGGTAGTTGCAGATGGGATGTCCGGGGTTCCTCGACCAGCAGTAGGTTTGAGAATCGCTGGAGCTTATGCCGATGGAAGGACAGATTATACCATTTTTACGTTTCATGCCATTTCGGGTGGAGGTGTAAACTGTCCACGAATGATTCGAGAAATTACACGTCACGTCATGCCGCCGTTCGCCGTGTTAGGAGATTTTAATCGAGATCCTAGGGCACCAGATCCTTTTTTTCCAAACAGGAGAGGACCTTGGATTTCACCACCTAGAATAGCAGAAATTGTGCCAGCCGATGGTGCTACTCACGGAACTGATGCCATGCTTGATTATGCAGTGACAAACGGTACGGTTGGTGAAAATCAGCCAGGTCATGTAGAGAATACAGCAATGCCTTCAGATCACTCTGCGGTACTTATGACTTTTACATTTTTGAAATAACTTTATTACCTTTTATATGTACTTAATTAAGTCGTAACGATAAAACTATTTCAGTAGCATAGGAAAAAAGAAGTTTAAAGCTAAATCACTGAAAGTGTTAATAAAATTCCAATGATATGAATTGTATACAGTGGCTTCAGAAAGTGATGAACACAATGATTTTTGAAGTTGCGATTCTTATGGGATGCTGAAAGTCAGAATGAACAGAAAAAACGTGTTTTGGGTCATTCCATGTGAAATCAACAAGCCTCAAAACTTGACCATCACCAATTTCAAAAAAAATTATAGGGTTGATTACCTCTATAAAGTGATACAAAAAACTGATTTTTAAAATTTTTTTTAGCTGTTAGTTTTTTGTGTGAGATCGCTTAAAAATCGCAAAAAATGGAAAAAAATGAAATTTTGAACATACAAAGATTTAATTTTCTCAGCTTGTATTGCAGCTAGAGTCTTTTGTTATATGTCATTGTAAAGCTCTTTAAACAAGCTTTCAAATGATGTATAATTTGACAAGGTTTCGTGATGTTAATATTTCAAGGTCACCAAAAGCATTATTTGACCTTGAATATTTCAAAAAGTGCATTTTTTAAAAATCTGAAAAAAATATATATATTACTTCCTAATGTAGTGTATATGTGGTAAAATTTGCAGAATGGGACAGCAATGGGATCTGGATGAAAAATGGAATCAACTTTTTACACTCTTACCACTTTATTGCAATGCCTATGGCTCCTGAGGATATATAATACAGAAATATTGCAAACTGCGAAATGTTATTTACAAGTGACGGTTGGCTTATTCCACGTCTTGTTTTGAGAGGTTATAAATCATTCCTTTTCCGTTTCTACTAGGGTCTACTTTCGAAATAATAGCACTTATGGGCACATTGACAACATTTTCAAAGTCTGGATAGTAGATAGAATTTGAGGGTCCATGAGGCTGCAACAGCTTGATTTTCTTCATCTGTGTCTAAGACGCACCTTAGCCACCAATATCCATTATACCTGCAGATCAAGAATCCAACCATTTCTGGGCAATCAAGATCGCCTTTGACAGTTGTAGCACGTTCGATCCTTATAGTGTTGAAAATGAATATGCATTCACTTGCATCTGATTCCTGTTTAATGGCATTACACAATGAAGACTCTGAGTGCCTGGTGTTGTTCTTGCCATCATTTTTCTGGATTTCAAAGCCTCTGCTTCCTGTTTATAATGTTCAATTGTGCAATATTGAAAATGAATTGATTTGATATGGAAGAAGAGGCTTTGAAATCCAGAAAAATGATGGCAAGAACAACACCAGGCACTCAGAGTCTTCATTGTGTAATGCCATTAAACAGGAATCAGATGCAAGTGAATGCATATTCATTTTCAACACTATAAGGATCGAACGTGCTACAACTGTCAAAGGCGATCTTGATTGCCCAGAAATGGTTGGATTCTTGATCTGCAGGTATAATGGATATTGGTGGCTAAGGTGCGTCTTAGACACAGATGAAGAAAATCAAGCTGTTGCAACCTCATGGACCCTCAAATTCTATCTACTATCCAGACTTTGAAAATGTTGTCAATGTGCCCATAAGTGCTATTATTTCGAAAGTAGACCCTAGTAGAAACGGAAAAGGAATTATTTATAACCTCTCAAAACAAGACGTGGAATAAGCCAACCGTCACTTGTAAATAACATTTCGCAGTTTGCAATATTTCTGTATTATATATCCTCAGGAGCCATAGGCATTGCAATAAAGTGGTAAGAGTGTAAAAAGTCGATTCCATTTTTCATCCAGATCCCATTTCTGTCCCATTCTGCAAAGTTTACCACATATACACTACATTAGGAAGTAATATATATATTTTTTTCAGATTTTTAAAAAATGCACTTTTTGAAATATTCAAGGTCAAATAATGCTTTTGGTGACCTTGAAATATTAACATCACGAAACCTTGTCAAATTATATATCATTTGAAAGCTTGTTTAAAGAGCTTTACAATGACATATAACAAAAGACTCTAGCTGCAATAGAAGCTGAGAAAATTGAATCTTTGTATGTTCAAAATTTCACTTTTTTCCATTTTTTGCGTTTTTTAAGCGGTCTCACACAAAAAACTAACAGCTGAAAATTTTTTTAAAAATCAGTTTTTTGTACCACTTTATAGAGGTAATCAACCCTATAATTTTTTTTGAAATTGGTGATGGTCAAGTTTTGAGGCTTGTTGATTTCACATGGAATGACCCTTTTACCTGCTACCTTCTATAGAGCGCTTGCGCAGAGCTCAGTTTGTAATTACTCGAATAATAATTTTCTGAAGAGAAGCCTCCGTGGTGCAATCAACTGACGCGTTCTACTATTAACCGATAGTTTGGAAGTTTAAACCTACCAGGAACAGTGATACGTTTTTCATTGCCATGTTTTAATTTACTTGGTTTGGAGTTTCTGTTCAGTGGAATCTTGCAACTCAATTTTCACCCACTTTCTGTGATCAGATTCTTTTGAAATTTTGTATGTAAGCTCAGGCCTGATGACAATGCAATATTCAATGAGCAAATTAATTAATTAACAATTTAATTATAGTTTATTCCAATTTTAATCAATATTTTTGCATAAATCCTCTAATATAAGAACGAAAAATTGCTCGCACAAATTAGAGTTAGATATCTTTACGAGCCCTTATGTTTTCTGCATCATATAAAACTTGTTTCAATGTTACAAGGTAAATAGAACGTGAATTACGATTGTTTATACTTTATTTTATTGTAAAATGTAGGTGAGATTTCAATTTAAAGTTCATTGTTGATCATGTTCATTGTTGGACAATACTTTCCTTAAAAAGTCTTACTTTTTTAAAAAAAACACTATGGGACCAATCCATGAGAAATAGGACATAGACATCAAAATATGAAACTCACTTAATAATAACATGATATGTGTCATTTTACTCACAAGAAAGCATGATTTCCTAATTCCAAGTGTAAAATATCCTAGTTTTTACTGTAAACATGGTTTCAACGTCCTAAAGTTACGGTTTTTCTAACCCATTTTTTCAGTAAAAAATTATCAAATTTCCAGCCTAGACCCTGGCCACACCGGGTTCAATTTGGAAGATAACGAATTATAGTGCTTTAGTAAGCACCCCCTTTGACCTTTTCCAGCAATCAATTTCTTTGTAGGTTGTATTAGTTTTTAATTACAGGCAGGCAAAAATTAGCTAGACTCTTTGTAACGACCGTAACCGAAAACAAGTACTTGTTATACTGTAACAATAACTATTTGAGGTAGAAGTTTGCCATTTAGGTTTTACAGTGTACTCATTTATTCTAAAAACATGTACTAATAATTTATTCAAAAAATCTTTTTGTTTTTGTGCTATGTTGGTTACGGGTGTTACATGTTTTAGGTCTAAATTCACAGTTCATGTCGGATCTTTGCCAAATTTGGTACATAAGTCCACTGATGCATCTGAAAGTTACTTTGGGGGTATTAGTCTCTTATAGAGTGGAAGAGCTCCTATACAGGAGCTTTCCTACTATAAATACCGTTTACGTTAGTTCTTAGACAAATTTGACTCGGGGGTCATTCGATGTTCACCAGGAAACCATATAAAAGTGAAATAATGAAAAAAATTAAGTTATTAGCATTTGAAACATTGTAGTAAAACATTTTTCTGGATTTATAAATTATTTGCTCTCACCTCCTCGTTTTCGAACTATAAAGTCCTAAAGTCTGCCGAAATTTTAATAAAGTAAGTAAATTTAGTGTAATGATGGGAGATATCTTTCGCATGCTTTGCAGATAGATGTCCTATCACATGCAGATGGGGAAATAGTCGGCCTTCTATTTCCCCAGAAGCCTTTAAATTTGGAGCTTCACTTAAATTTAATCCTTTAAAATCTTATATCTCGATAACGGGCGGACGAGGGCAAATGATTTATACAGAAAAAAAATCTTCATGTGTGAGTATTTTTAAAATGTTTAATGAAGCGAACACTTGTAGTTGAAGCAATAAGGTGCCCGGTACAATCAATACCATTTACGTAATAAGCGAATTTGTAGAAATTTTTCTAAGAAGAGTACTGAAGAAATACAGAGCTCAAGTCACAGATAATTATAAGGATTTAGTGGAGCTAAAATATCTGAAGAGAGACTGGGAGGTGTGGGTATTCTGGTGAAGTTTCATAGGAGAACGTAGCTCAAGAGATTTGAAAGCTAAGTCTATAGTAATCAATTGAAGATTATATCTAATCAAATGAACTAACTGGAGAACCTTTCTGCACATATGTCCATTATTTGACTTTATATATGGCGGAAAAATTATTTATAATAGCCGTTTACTCATTTTTAGCAACATATATATTGAAAATAGTCAGACGTGTAACGACCGTAAACCGCTTTTGTAACAACCGTAATCGCAATCAAAAATTCATAACAGTTTATTTTTCAACAAAAAAGCTAAGTTCTTAGTATGATATCATGCCTTAGTTATTGAGCAATTATTATAAAAATCCAGAAGATTATACGTGCAACAGATTCACAGAAAAGTGGCTGTGTTTCATAGCACTCAAAAAACCAAGTCTTTTTTTTTTTGTAACGACCGTAATCACACATTTTCGAGATTTTTTTACAACTTCCACTAATAATTTCAAACTAACGTTAAGTGATAATCATCTTCGGGTGGAGCTTTATCATTCCCTGTTTTCATTAGAACTTTAACTGCATTTGTGAATGAAATATGAGCAGCCGAAGTTGTGTGAATGTAACGACCGTAACCATGGATTGGCCCTATACATAATTATATTACTTTAGATATTTATCAAGTGAAAAGAATCGGAGCTAAAGCTGAAATGCAAGTTTCTGTCAATATTTCATTAAAATGTTTAAAATTGACTGCGAAATTTCACACACAATACTAAAAAGCAGAAAATAATTATTTCCATAAAAAAGGTCTTAAATTTACCATGTTTTTAAAACGGACTAAAAATTAAAAAATAGTTTCTCTAAGTCGTAGATTTAAAACCCCAAAGAAATTCAAGACTTCTTTTAAATTGTCTGGGAAATTCGTGATCGTTAATTTTTAACAGCTGTTATAATACTTGTATGACTAAAAGCAGAAACATAGGGCGCTAGTTCTGCGTAACGAAAATAGGTACAAATAGTATCAATTAGCTAAAAAAAAAACGTACAGCATCAGTTAATATTATTTGCTGTGCAATAAAATTGTCAGTTAAATTTTAATGCAACTATTAATTTTTGCTCGAGTCCCGAGTTCTTTTTTTTAATCATACAAGCATTTCAACAGCTTAATTTGTTATTGTTAATTTTTAACCTGGCTTTTAAAAATTAGCAATCACAAATTTTCTAGATAATTAATAAGAAGTTCGGAATCTCTGTGGGGCTTCAAATCTATAATCTATCCTATATTATTTACAATTTTATTCATGAAGCTTAGAGAAATTACTTTTTAAAAACATGGTAGATTTAATACCTTTTTTTATCATTATTGATCAAGTATTATTATTGATACTTGAAGAAAAAAGGCAGTCGCTGGATTTTTCTACGGAGTTTATGCTTTTATTAAAGAACATAAGCTTAGGATGTTGAAGTTGATGATGTTGAATTCATGAATTTAGGAATACTGATGCTCAAGCATGTAATAAGTGTATAATTTTCAAATTGTATGCTTGATGTGTCATATTTACAATAGTTTACTCGATTCTACAAGGTAATATTATGTTATTCTATATTGTGTGTTATTCTATGAAAGATACTCATTCTTGTATTTAAGCAGCTTGCTACAAAGCATACTTATGTATTCAGAAAACTAGTAACAGTTTTGAAATCAGAATGAAAAAACTGCAATTGAATTAATGATGTGTTACTGTCATTCTGTATCGATAGTTTATTACTATTGCTTTTTATTTAATCGAGCAGTGAAAATAAATGGACGACAAAGAAAAAAAAATATTTCTGTAAAAATGTCAGTATAATAAAGAAAATAATTTTTTTTATAAATGAAGAGAATATACATTATAATCATTGCTGCATTACTATTATAAAGGTTTAATTATAAATTAAACTGATAGTTGAGCCAAATTAGCGGTTACCACCGGTCACAGAGCGACTAAGTAAAATAAATTATAATTAATATATATATATATATATATATATATATATATATATATATATATATATATATATATATATATATATGTGTGTGTGTGTGTGTGTGTGTGTGTGTGTATGTGTGTATAAAAATAGTGATTGAAAACTCACCTATCAATCGCCACCAGATAGCCAAACCGAGAAATGAAATTATACCCTAAAAGAATTCAAAAGGCATTCAATAAGTGGTTCAGTCCACTAAAATCAATATGCAGCCTTTTTGAATTATTATTATTATGTTTTAACTTACATAAGTTACACTAATGAATGTATTCAAGAATTATTAATTACTAAAAATACCTATTGCTTAGCACTTTGAGTAAAAAAGTGGCAACGGATGAAATTGTTATGATTGGCCATGACTAAAGAATTTGGTCATTTCCTTCGTACATAATGACTAGTTTAAAGCCTAGTCATTATAATATACATCTATTTAGCGGTTGTTCATAGTGGATAATTGATAATTTTGGCCACAACAGATTAAACAGATTGTACTAATTAGTGTCTGAAAACTACGAAGTTATATAATAATGAAAAAAAAAAGTAAAAGATATTCGTTAAAAACAGGCCAATTCATTTTAAACAGAACTTGCGTCTCGAAATTGTTATCAAGGAAGCATGACGTCCTTATAAAAAATTTAAGGGAGGCAAGGAAAAAGTCTTTTCACAGATGCTGCAGATGGCACACCAACCCAGGTAGCACAAATAACCTTTAAACGTTTTATTAACGTTTTTAAGCGGTTGTTACGACGTTAATAACCATTTTACAACCTTTAAAAAATGAAGTGTGCTACTTGGGAATGCTTTGTACTTTCGAAAGATTGAGACAAGAATCATGTAAATCCTTCCTCTTAAGGGTGTTCAGATCCATTGGAGAAGAGGATACCAAACTTTATTGTTATGTGGACCACTCGACGATATTTTGTTTTTCGTGGACCCGCTACTTAGAGGAGCTAGCTCTAAAAGTAATTGACAGTCAAATGTTTAATATTTTGCTATTTTTTGTAATCAAGGAATCCGCACCAAAATTTAGGATAACCTAAATGTGTCGTATGGTTGTAAAACCGGCCAACTCCAAAATGGGTTTTAAAACCAGCCAAATCCGAACTATAATTTTAATTTCCCCTTCCCTGCGCCTTCCCCCAGATTTTCTTATGGTGCTTTAAAATCTACTATCCTAGTGACACATTGATAATAAAAGATTTGGATCCCATCTCAAATTCCCTAAAACAATCGACAAAAAATCGTCTCTTCTGAAACATTTTTTGTTATGGAGATGACCGTTTTTGCAACCAGACGACACAAATAACACCAAGCTATGCAAGAGAAAAAAAAATGTAGATTTTTATCGAGCCAAACTATAATTGTGTATGTTTAAAGTTTGATCGTTATATCTGTAACAGTGTAACTGATCGAAAATAGGCTGAAAATACAGGTTGCGCTGTCCTACCCCAAAACGACCCACGTTTTTTTCCTCTCTGCTACCACATTGGTTGAAGTAAAGGAATGCCAATTCTCTAGCCTATGTCAGGCGCGGAGTCAGAGAGGGGGTTATGGGGTCATAAGCCCCCCTTAATTGATCAAATATAGCAAAAAGTTGCATTTTTGAGACTTACATTACGAAAAAAATCGCCGAAAAAAACCCATTTTTGCACGAAGTTGCATTGATTATCCGAAAATGACCCCCTTAACAAGAAGCTGGATCCGCCCTTAGGAAGAGTTAAAGAGTCATGAATAATTGATGAATTGATGAAAAAGAGTTCACATGGAGACACCCCTTTTACCTTGTAGAATAGTTGAGACCTGAGAAAAGAGTATTCCTTTATACACAGTATTCATATGAAAATTCAACTTCCCGAGGCAGCCTTTCTAAACCTGCACACTGAAAAAAATTAACTGTTGTTTTTACAGAATGAAACTGGCAGCCGAGGTTCCAATTTAAAATTGTATAATGCGCAATAATAAACAGTAAAACTAGCAATTTACCAGTTTCTTACTGTAAAGTTAGAAAATTTGCCGTTTATAACCTTACAATTTAGCTGTATTATACTGTAAAAACAACAGTATAATACTGCAGCAGAGGTTCCAGTTTAAAACTGTAAAATGCTCGGTAATAAACTGTAAAATTAGCAACTTTGCAGTTTATTACTGTAAAATTAGCAAATTTTACTGTTTATTACTGTAAAATTAGCAAATTTTACTGTTTATTACTGTAAAATGGCAAACTTTTACAGTTTATTACTGTAAAATTAGTTGTGTTCTGTTATACTGCAAAAACAATATTCATTTTTTACAGTGCAGCATTAACAACCTTAGGCAGTTTCTGCTCGTTCGCTTTTTAGAATTGGCATATGTGAGTGACTGCAGAATGCATTGAATTCCATCTTATGTTCTTTGGTAGGACTATGAAACGGGCACTTATCTCTGAAAATATCTCATCAGCCAGTATAACACATTTTTAATTGGTTAGATAGCGCTTGGCCCTCTGAAGTTGCACTTGTGTTAACTTGTTTCTTTACTAAACTAAAATTGCCAGGAGTTATTACAAATCCATTTTTTAATTTTTGTATTTTAACAGTAAGTATTTTAATAAGCGATTGAGTCCAACGACTGCTTTCACTCTTATACTCTTAAAAATAAATAAATAAGTAAATAATCATAATAAAAAAATACTGATTGGCTTTTCGTATTTTGTGTTTTTTTTTCAGCACGAAATGCTAATTCTACTTAAAAGATGAGGTCAATGAAGCATTTTTATTTTAATCAACAAACACAAGTTTAAAACTTAATTAAACGTAAAATAACTGGAGACAAAAACGCGCAATATCTCAAAATATTATACATGTGTACTTGAGGAATATTTAGTGATCTTTTTATTTTAAAAGAAGACTATAACAGAAAAGGCAAAATCGCAAAACATCTTAAGCGTATTTAAAGAAAGATGGTTTATGATTTTGAGAAAATATTTCCTGGAAGAAGGATATATGCAGCAAGAAAGCAGACAGAAGAAAATAATCTAATGAGCATCGTGCAGGAAACTTAGTATCTAATGCTGATACGAGTTTAGAAAACAGAGTAAAAATAGTTAAGGAGCAGTTTCCGTTCTATAATTTTTTTTCCATACCAAGAAGCGCATTCACAAAGATGTAATCAGTGAATATAAGCTGAATGTTTCGTAAAGAAGCGCGATTTGTCAGACGCTGCTCTCTGACTAAGAGTTTCAATCTTTAAAGCGTATTCTATAACCATGAAGTTATGGCTGACCAGAACGACTGATATCTGGAATTCTTCAGAACCGTTAGAGTCGGAAGACACCGACTCCAGGCCCTGTTTGACTACTTACGACAACACTTTGTTCGGTTTTTATAGATCGGAACAAGACAATCTTCACTACTTCAAGAAGGCAGAAAATGGGCCTTGGAGTAATTCACTGTTGGTTACCTCTCTTCACGGACGAGATACCGAACTATCCGCTGCTCCTTTCAAAGACACGCTGTTTGTCTTGCTTCGAAATTTCGACAACACGCCTCACATGATATACTACAAGGATGGAGAGTTCAAGTGGGACGATAATCCACAGCTTCCTGGCAATTTCATTTTCCAACTTAATTTGGTGGTTTTCAAAGCAAAGCTCTACTTTTTCGGTGCGAAAGAAGATTCCAAAGAAGTATGCTTTTGCAACAGCACTGACGGACACAACTGGTCAGAAATCACACCAGTCAAATACGGAGGTTATGGCGTAAAATCCGAAGTCAGTCCTCAAGTTGTGAGTTACCAAGGGTTGCTGTACCTACTGTACAAAGAGGATAATACTGGGTACAACTGGATGAAATATGATGGGGAAGGATGGAGCCATCCTGTCAAGCTAACCAATGTCAATTACGGTTCCTCTCCTGGACTGGTGGTGCACAATGGACTTTTGAAAGCTGTATTTTCGGACAAACCAAGCTCTGACGGAGGTGAAGATAGAAAAATCTATCAGTATTCTTACGATGGTAATCGCTGGAGCCTCCCAACGCCTAGCACAGTTCTTCGGACTTCTAAAGGCGTGGGAGTTGCATCTTTTGAAGGAAATCTTTATGGTGTTTACCTTGGAACTGGGTAACTTAGTTAAACTTTTGCAAAGTATACACTGTAAAAAATGAATGTTGTTTTTACAATATAATACAAGTAATTTTATGGTAATAAACTGTAAAAATTGCTAATTTTACAGTAATAAACTGTAAAATTGCTAATTTTACAGTAATAAACTGTAAAATTGCTAATTTTACAGTTTATTACCGTGCATTTTACAGTTTGAAACTGGAACCTCTGCTGCCAGTATTATACTATTGCATTTACATTATAATACTGCTAAATTTTACGGCAATAAACTGCAAAATTTCTAACTTTACAGCAAGAAACTGTAAAATTGCTAGTTTTACAGTTTATTACTGTGCATTTTACAGTTTTATAAATTGGAACCTCGGCTGCCAGTATTATACTGTAAAAGCAGCAGTTCATTTTTTGCAGTGTATCTGCAGCTGAGCTAAAATTGAAAATCTGCTTTTTAAAACTTCACGACTTCGTATATTTGATTCAGATTTCACTTTTTCAGTTTTTCTTAAAATCTGTTTTATTTGCAATTGATCATAAAACAGTGCATACAGTTAAACATGTTATCAAGAACCACTTCGTTGCAATAATTCAATTTTGATAAAATGTGCAGGTACTATTGTGCTTGACAATTCAGAATAAGTAATCTTCACTAGGAAGAATCGATACTTTATTAACTGATTAGATTAAAAGCGTAATTGCAAGATTTACCCTATTTTGAGTTTCATCGATATTTAATAACATACTAAGCAGCAGACAATTAAAAATATCTTTCGTTAGACAAAAGAAATTGTCACTACTTGTTATACACCGTACATTTAAGTAGTATTGACAGAGATGGAACGAAGATCAACTTTTTCTGGAAATATTTTTATCCATAAGCGCACATTTTTGAATAAAGCAGTCATCAATAGCCCCACAACAAAATCCTTTAATTTTCATCACCATTAATGAAATTCGAATTGTGTTTTAATGATTTCTAAGAGTTTAATATGGTAACCATACCAACTGCTTCAAGACTAAAAGACGGTATTTATGACTTTTTGATGACGCTTTTGTATCCGTATTTAACGTTTAAAAGACTTTACATGCTCAAATCTTGTGTAGATTGAAAATATAGTAAATGAAATTAGAGTTACATATATAACAGAATAGAAAATTAAACATAAGAGTATTCTCATTGTGTTAAGATGTATTAATAACAAATGTAAAATGCAAATTTTTATTAATTAGTTTTGTAAAGCATTATTTGGAGTTATGAATTTTATTTAGAATAAAGTTAATTTTATTTAGCATAATACAGAAATGTATTATGAAGAATTAAAATTGAAAAATGAATCCAAGTAATATCAAATGGCTGACTTAAAGTCCCAATAAACAGTTAATTGATTAAGTGTTTTTATTTCCCTTGTGTAGTATTTAAATAAATCAGTGGCACCCTTCAGGGTGTGCCGCTGGTGCTATACCGTTTTACTTTTAAAAGTGCCTTGAGCAACCTGTAGATTTAACAGTGAAGGTTTTTATTAAATAAGTACAAATTACAGTGAACTCTCACTTATACGCTGCCGCATTTATGCACCTTTTTCACTTATACGACGATTTTAAATAGTCCCAGCACAGTTCCAGCAAAATAATGATAGTATCATTCATTTATGCGTCGCTCTAAAGATAAATATTTCACTTATGCGCCGAATTTTTCCTAAAATGTAAAAATTTAATTTATTTTCTTGAAAAAATAAGCATTTTCTTCACTTACCTCTTTAATCTTTCGCCTTTATTGCTCACGGAAGGCATTTTTGAACTAGAGTTCGGACAGGGACAATTATCTATTATGCATCGTTTTAAAGAGAATAGTTTTTAATTAGATATGCTATAATTTTTGTTTTCTCTTTATCATTGTAGTTACGCTACAGTAATTGCCAAACCGCAGTAATGTCTCCTTTTTCTATAGAAACTTTCTTATTCATTCTCTCATTAGAACCTATGTTTCGTTTTAGTCTTTAAAACAGGCTTGTTCACTTATACGTCTCTCTCACTTATACGCCTTTTGCTGTTGGTCCTTTGGGCCGGCGTACAAGTGAGAGTTCACTGTATTAAAAATTAGTTTAAAACCTTCTTTTTTTTTAGTTTCTGGGAAGCAGTTCAAAAACCGACTTAAAGTCGCCTTTTTTTTTTTGGTTAATTCAGCACTTTTTAGCCTACTTTCCCGGTAAAAATAAAAGAAAGACGAAAAAAGTATTAAAAGTAGCTTAATGCACCTAAAAAATATCGCCAAGTTAAAAAAAAATATCGCTAAGTCCAAAAAATATCGTCAAGTTAAAAAAATAAAAAGGTAAAATGAATATCGAAAAATTAAAAATTTGAAAGTAGGGTATTGAGATGGGGAATTTGTGTGTCGGTCGGTCGGTCGGTCTGTCTGTCCCCCCCCCCCTAATAACTTTTGAATGAACATTCCGATTTGGACAAACTTTTTTTTGTTGGAAAGATCTCGGCGAGTACAGCTCATTCCCATACTTGATTTTTTGATTTGAACAATTTTTGGTTCAACTTTGAACCGTTCAAACAACAGGTCCCGCGATGCTAACTTTTGAGTGAACAGTCCGATTTGAACAAACTTTTTTTTGTTCGAAAGATCTTATCAAGGATACTTCATTCCAGTATTTACGTTTCCGATTTGAACAATTTTTCGTTCAACATTGAACCGCTCAAGCAAGCTGTCACCCCTAATAACTTTTGAGTGAACAGTCCGAGTTAAATAAAAAATTTTTTTTATTCGAAGGATCTCAGCAAGGGTACTTCATTACCGTATTTAAATTTTCAATTTGAACATTTTTTCGTTCAACATTGAACCGTTCAAGCAACCTTTCCCCACCTAATAACTTCTGAGTGAACCGTCCCAATGGAAGAAATTGTTTTTTTGTTTGAAAGATCTCGGAGAGGCTCATTCCCATATTTCGCTTTTTTATTTGAACCATTTTTCGTTCAATATTGAACCGTTCATAAAAAAAATAACATTAGCGTCTACGGGGAATTTAAGTTGAATGTTGATCCTGAACTTAAAGTCGGATTTCCTTCGAACTAACTTTGTAAGAAAATGGTTTTGATAAATAATGTTTATAAAGTACTTTCATGAATAATCTTCTGTGAGGACTCTGATTCCGACTCCGACTCCGCAAACATGGCGGAAATGCAGGTTCAGAAAAAAAAAGACTGACTGTGCAGACGATTTTTTGTTTATTTATTCATTTGTTTTGTTTTATTTATTTATTTATTATTATTATTATTATTATTATTATTTTTGGCAGACGATTTTTTTGTAACAAAAATGTTTCATTCACGTGCTCATTTTATTCTTTATTTATATTCAACAACTGGCAACGGATTAAAAGTGAAATTCGAGACATTTTATCAACGGACGAGTCTTGTTTTTCTTTTTTTTTTCTTTCTTTGATAAAATGTGTTTTGATGTACTTTGTACTTTAATTTTTTTTTGAAAACAATTGAGGAATTTTTCTACGGAAGAACTGTAACAGTTACATTTTTTAAAAGGTGCGAAAAAACTTTATTCATCTATTCACTTTTTATGTGTCTATTTCATCTGATGAGAGGGGTATATTTTGCTTTTAGAAATCAGCTTTAAGTGCTAAAAAGGTATGTTTGACATAATTTTCGGTTTCAGATAATCAAGAGAATAATGATCAGTGCTAGAATGCCGATGTCGATGTACGGGAAAGTAGGCTCGTTTAGTTCTTGACAGAACTTCTTGTTATCCTTTGCAATTTGCACATATAATATGCGAAGAAACATTTTATTTTCTGTTGTAGAACTACACCATTCAAAGAATTATAGAAATTATGGACAAAAATAATAAAAACAGAGAAAAGGTACTTCTTTCTATTTCAAAAATGTGACCATTTAAAACATAAAAAATTACTGCAAATAAAAAATAAGTAAGGAAATTTTGATTTTTCCCCGATTTTAAATTAAATTGTCGAGTTTTGTGAAAGTTGAAATGCTGGTGCATAACAGCATTATACGCCAGCAGTTACACTGCTCGACATTGAAAATGCAACACCAAGAAGGAGTGGTCAGAAATTGATGAAATTTGGTAAGAAGACAGAGACAGCATGAAACAATAAGTGATATTTATTTGAAAATAAATAAGCAAAATTTAGAGCAAGGACGGCGCGTCGGCTCAGTAAGAAGTAGGACCACCGCGGACAGCGATACACGAAGAAACACGTCTAGGCATGGAGTCAATAAGCCTGCGGATGGTGTCCTGAGGGATGGCACTCCATTCCCTTTCAACCATTTGCCACAGTTCGTCCTCTGAACGAGGCAGTGACAGGTTCTGCAAACGGCGTCCGATCACGTCCCACACATGTTCGATTGGTGACAAGTCAGGAGAGTATGGTGGCCAGGAAAGCATCTGTACACCTCGTAGAGCATGTTGGCTGATTAGAGCACTGTGAGGCCGGGCGTTATCCTGTTGAAAAATTGCATTTGGCAGACCCTGAAGGTAGGGGATTGCCACCGGCCGCAGTACATTATCTACATATCGTTGGGCCGTCATAGTGCCCCGAATACGAGCTAGAGGTGATACGGAATTGTATGCAACGTCGCCCCAAACCATTATGCCACGTTGTCGCGCTGTGGGGCGTTCCACAGTTACTGCCGGATTCGATCTTTCTCCACGTCGACGCCACACACGTATGCGATGACTATCGCTGGACAAACAGAAGCGGGATTCATCTGAGAACACTACGGTTTGCCATTCTGCCATCCACGTCGCTCTGGTCCGGCACCATTCCAAACGTTGGAGTCTGTGCTGTGAGGTCAAAGGCAGTCTTCTTAGCGGGCGCCGTGATTGCAGGCCACGTGCAACCAGTCGACGGGAAATTGTTCTGGTCCACACAGGAACATCCAGGGTACCTTGTACGTGCTGCAGAATCGACGTACAAGTGACTTGCGGGTCCGCCACAGCTTGTCGGTGAATCCGTCAATCCAAGCGGTCTGACGTCACTCTGGCTGCACCTGCACCCCTCAATGTGGCTACATTTCCTCTTTCCAACCATCTCCGACACAGCCGATGCACAGTGCTTGCATCCATGTGGGTATCAGCTGCAATTTGACGTATGGACCAACCCCCCCTTCTCAGTCCGATCACCATACCCCTTGTAAAGTCGTCTATATGCTGGAAGTGTCTTCGTTGAGGACGGCGTGGCATTTTCCTCCTATCACACGTATCCTTCGAGACAAAAACCAAATTTCTCCGATAATTAGTCTGGCAGAAAAACCAACATGAACATAGCCCACTTTTCAACTTCATTTTCTTATATCTTACTTCACGTGCGTCGGAGAGCTGCGCATTTCATATCATTTGCATAACTCAGTGACGTGCGTCTATGGTAAAATTTGCATGAATTTCTGACCACTCCTTCTTGGTGTTGCATTTTCAATGTCGAGCAGTGTATATAGTTTTGCTGCCGTTAGAATCATACCCTGAGTTTTGGCGAGATGCTCTAAAATTCGAGACATAATTTCAGGTTTTACAACTATACATGAAATTTTTTAAACACATTCGTCAATAATCTTTCAAAGACAATTTTTAAAGAAACCAAGCATCTCAAAAGCACTTTTCAAGTTAAGATTAAGTGGTTGGTTATGTATGTATATTTTTTAAAGTTAAGAAACATTTAATATCATGAAAAAATATTGCAATTGATTTAGATCTTATTTCCCCGTCTCTTGAGAACGAATTCTTAAGCGGTACTCTTTGAGTTAATCGCTAATCCTTGTTGAAGAAGAGGCTAGAATATTAACGTAACTTAATTGTTTTCTGAAAACTAAAGTTTATCCTTCATCACATTTATTAGATTCAACGTTCTCTGAAAACACCGTGCACATGCGCAAAACTGAAGCAAATTAAATTACTTTCTAACTTAATGTAACTTGGCACAGCTTTTTAACTGAGTTATTTTCAAGATATTTAACTTACATAGTTGGTTATGGAATTAAATTTAGTGTTCTCTCTGAGAAAGGAGGGAGTAGGAGTCTTAAAACTCTTGTAGGGGAGTTGCAAGATATTTGATGCATCGTTTTACGTTAATATTGGAAGCAAATACAAGACTTTATTTTAGTTTCAAATCAAATATTTTTTTAAAACATTTAATTTGAAGCATTTTAAAAACTTTCAATTTGAAACATTTTGAGTGTGTGTGTGGCGAAAACTGCGCTTTCGCCACACACACACACACACACACACACACACACACACACACACACACACACACACACACACACACACACACACACACACACACACACACACACACACACACACACACACACACACACACACACACACACACACACACACACACACACACACACTTTGCTTTTCCTTTTCTTTTTCGGCTATTTAATGCATACGAGATTACACCAGTTCTGAAAGGAGCGAAAGAGAACTCACAGCAGTAGGCAGGGTAAAAATAGTGACTTTTTTTCTTTCAGGAAACTTTGTATCTAATTCTGATAACAGTTTTAAATACGAAGCACAAATAAGTCAAGAAGCATTTCCCGTGCTATACTAATTTGTTTTCAATATTTGTTCACAAACATGTAATATGAATATAAGCTGTGTGTGTGATAAAGGATTAATTCAACTCTGCTCACCGACTAAGAGTTTCAAGCTGTGAAAAATCTCTGACCATAAAATTGTGAACGACCAGAACAAGGGATATTTGGAATTTTTTCGAGCCTGTAGAGTCAGAAGACACTGATTATAGGCTCTGTTTGGCTACTTATAACAGCACTTTGTTCTGTTTTTATAGGTCAGTACAAGATAAACTTCATTGCATCAAAAAAGCAGAAAATGAGCCTTGGAGTGATTCATATCTGTTGAAACGGCACTTCTTGGTGCTCAAGACACTGAACAATCAGCTGCTATGTTTAAAGACAAACTGTTTATCTTACTTCGAAAGTTTGACAACAACCCTCACATGATAAACTACAAAGGCGGAGAATTTAGTCAGGAGCTTAACCCAATTCCAGAATCATTTTCTTCATCAACTGAATTTGGTGGTATACTAACCAGGAAAGTACTCGACTTAAGTAATAATGAAAAAAGTTAAAAATGGTACAATTCGAAAGAGCAAACTGAAACATGTTTTTGACCCAAAGATCAAGTGCCCTCGTCCCCTCGTTTTCGAGATAAGGGGTCTTAAAGTCGGCCAAAAAGTAGCCAAATTTGAAGACTTGGCAAGAAATTGAAGCTACCTCCCGATTCTCCCTACCGCTGCTTGCTTGGCATCGCATCGTTTCCATGTTTGGTCATTTACAAAGAAAGTAAAAGATGTTTTACGTTAACGCTTTACTTGTATGAGCAAAAATAAAGAATGCTGGTTAAGACTATGATGTGGAAAGAGAGTGTTTTATCCAGAGGAGCGAAAACATTGCAAAGAAGTTAAAGTTTTATCTTTTTATGCATGATAACAATACATTTTAAAATTTTAGTTATTTTAAGTTTTTTTACTGAACTAAGTTATATGTGTTAATTATTATACGTTAAAATATATTGCACGTGTTTCTTAATAAATAATTCAGGATAATTAAATAAGTATGAAGAGCAGCTAATATGAGCTCATGTACAAAAAAATGAAATAAATAGTCTTTGAGGTAGAAATTAAATTGTCATGGATTATGATATCAGTTTTTATTTCAAAAAAAAATCGATACAAGAAGTTTCACTATCTGCTCACTCTTAGCAAAAATATTTATTTTTTCAAATTGAAATCGCGAAACAATAAATAGAAATTTTAAAAAGAAAACGAATAGTAAATGTCAATAGCTGCAAAATTATATCCATGTCGGAAATTACATCAAGGGTAGAGGGAAATAGTTATTTTCATTCTTAAAATATACTAATGAGTCGACAATCATTGTAAAAACCCCTGCTGTTCAAACAGAATTGGTCACTGTAGCGAAAAGTCTCTGTAACGTAAATGTAAAACATATTGCATGTTAATTTCGTACTGTTTAACAACATTAGTATAACTTTTACTAGTTCTGCTTTATGTTCAACGGGTAGGAAAAACTAACAAAATTGTAAATCAATACAAGTTTTAGCTTACTTTTCTGAAAAAAGTAGAAATTGGTGAAAAAATAATGAAGGGAGGAGTGATGCATTGAAAAAAACCCGTTCAAAACAATTGAGTCGAAAAAGCACAACTTAATAAAAATAACTAAATACACAGAAAAATTTAAAATAGGAAAGTTGGGTTTTGAGCTGAGGAAACTGTGTACCTGTCAGTCTATCGTCAGTTCTGCCCCCCCTCTCCCGCAATAGCTTTTTAGTGCATAGTCTGATTCGATTTTTTTTTTGATCAGAACATCTCAGCGAGGACAGCACACTCCCAAATTCGACTTTTTGATTTTAACCTGTTAACCGGGGAATTAGCTATTGCTCAACTCGTTTCACAATGGGGACTTTTTTTCGCAGCGATAAGTAATATCACACCTCAAATAATAAAAGAATATCGTTTTTAACATATGATTTTTATTTATTTTGATACAATATTTTATATTTAAAATATAATTCAATGTGAAACGCATTAATGGAACAAATTATAATAATTATTTCGCAGTATGATATTGCTTGAAACAGTGCGGCATACACAAGCAACACAGCAGTCAGGACACCAGAATCTCGAATCTCTCCTAATACCTCCTAAATATATAAAACACTGAAATTCACAAAAAGAATATTCAAATCAGAAAGTTATTACTAACATGTAAGATACTGAAATGCAGACTAAAATGAATCCAAGTTGTGGTAGCTCGAAGTATAGATCATGCAGCGCCCGTTTTCCCATTAATAGCGCTCAAGTTCCAGATTACAAGAACATGAAAATTCATGACGCATCGACAATATGATGGCATATATATAACCACTCTAAGATTTAATAGATAAGAACAACGTAGAACGTGATGCGTTCAATATATTACGATTAATTTCCATGACGAAAAATTTCGTCATGCCCATTGCTGTAGGCTTTTATGTATGACGAAATATTTCGTCATACCCAGTTAACAGGTTAATAACATTTCATTCGATATATTTTTCCCTATACTCTCTCAACTTTTGAGGGAATAAGTCCGATTCAATCAAACATTTTTTTTTTCGAAATATAACAGAGAAAACACCTCATTCCTATTTGATTTTTTTATTTGAACAAATTTTCAGTAAATTTGGACCAGTTCAGAAAAAAACTCCTCCCCCCCCGAGAAAAAAATTATCTTTGCATTTTTTACAATTAAAAAACCTAATATGACCCCCCCCCCATTCATACTACAGAATAGCACGTACACTTGAAAAAAAAAAAAAAAAAAAAAAAAAAAAAAAAAAAAAAAAAAAAAACAGGACGCTCCGTTGTCACTTCCTGGGCCCCCCTTAATCAAGGGACGTGCTTTCATCGCAAATAATAAGATAAAATTTAATTTTGATGTTGTTTAAACTTGTTTTTTCTCTTTAAAAAGCTTTCTACTTTTCACGACACAGGCTTTATAGTAGCTTTTTGCTTAACAGCCGTCTTTCACAAGCTTTGCAGATGACCAAAAATGGGAATCAAGTTACTCGTTAGACGCTAATAGCGAATTCGCGCCGCAGCTTCCCGATTTAATTATAATCGCTAAAATTGGCGATTTTTCAAAAAAAAAATCAGCTGACTTTAGGACCTTATATTTCGATAACGGGGGCGCGAGGGCAAAAACGCATGCGTCCAGAAACATGTTTTACAATGCTCTTTCGATTGGTACTCAATAAAAAAAAAAACATTATTCCATGATCGCGTACTTTCCTGGTAAGAAAAGTTTTACTTTTTCGGTGTATCATCAGAAGACTACAAGTATACTTTTGCTGTAGCCCTAATGGCTCTGAATTTTCAGACATCACACCAGTTAGCTACGAAAACACAATGATACGTTCCAAAGTTAGTCCTCAAGTTGGTCAATACCAAGGACTGCTGCATTTAGTATACGGAGATGGTCGTATTGGATATATTTGGGTGAAATACAGGGTGTTTCATATTGAATGGGACAAAAAGAAAACAAGATTGTGAACGTTGTAATTCATATATTTAGAAACTACAAATTTACTTCGAAACTATTTTTATTCAAGTTTTTACAGGTGCTCAATAAAGTCGAGCCCGCTTATTGGAATAGCGGTTAAAAGAATGTCAATGTAATACATTTTTACAATGTACCAAACTGTTGTTCTTAATCATTTTGACCCCGGAAAATTGAGTATCCCGCTTATTAGAAGAATATTTTCTGGCAAATAGGCTATTTCATTAGACGAGCTCGAACGAATGTGCCCTTCCGGGGACACGACAAATGTTTACACGGTAATTAGATAAGCGTATTCAAAAACACAGTACGCTTTCTCCTGCATGAACAACATTTTATTCACGCGTGAGGTCGCGTCGTTATTTGTCACACGAGCGCTCGAACCAGGGTTGAAAACGACCCCAGTGCTTGCAAAAGACCCCCTTTTTTTGCAAGAATGGAAATTGTTTAGGACCATTCCAACCACACCCTTACATCAAGTAAGGACACAATTGCAGCTACCGAAAAGATGGTTTCTTTATCTGGCTATGAAGTTTCAAAAAATGGAAACACAAATCGCTGGGGTCGTTTTCGACCCCGCGCGAGTTCTCGCGAGTTAACAGCACCTATAGCGGTGCGTTCGTCATTCGATGGTTTATCCCTGTCGCCAAATAAAACTTGTATATTTGTAGTTTCAGAATAAATTTGTTTTGACTGAATTAATCCATTAGTACTGTCCCACTGCGCTATTTTTTTGTCCCATTCAATATGAAACTCCCTGTACAATGGACAAGGATAGATCCATCCTGTTAATTTAACCACATAGTGGTGCTATTCTTCTTCAGGTTTAGTGGTGCACAACGGACTTTTGAAAGCTATATTTTCGGATAAGTCAAGTGGGGATAGAAGAATCTATCAGTATTCTTACGATGGCATTGGTTGGAGCCTCCCAAAGCTTAGCATAGTGCTTAGAACTTCTAAAGGTGTTCGAGTTGGGGGTTCGAACACCTTTAGAAGGGGGTCGAACCTCTATGCTGTTTACCTCGGAGCTGGGTAACTTAATTTAACTTACCCAGCATTATATACTTCAATTTTTGGACTTAAAACTAGTCGCTAATCTTTATTAGGAAGAATGAAGACTTTATTACCTGAATAAGAATGTGAGTGTACGTTTTTTTTAATACTTCGTTGTTCCTTAATTTTTAGAAAGTATCACTCAACAAAATATATTTTTAAATAGACCAATGCAGAGGAATGTTTCACTACAGTACTTATCAAAATATTGGAAACTTGAGAAACGTAACATTTTTTGAAGGAAAAGTCCACCACAGAAATGTAGTTGTTAAAAAACTAGGTTCATTTTAAGTGTAAATGTGGTGTGGGAAGTTTACAAAAACTATTATAAGTGAAGTTCGGTACCATGAAATACCGAACGAAGGGTTGGAAAATAATACCTAATTGGATTTTATAGCTAAAAGAGGGGATGTTGTGATAAAAGTCAGAGGCTGCTTAAAAACACATTAAATGCTTTTCGGTTCAATTGTTCGCATTGAATATCTTTTATTCTTAACTCGATTACGTAAAGAAGTTCAAACTACTTTTTATTATATTTTTTTCCAGGGAAACCGAACTGGATTCCAATTTTTCATAAACTGAATATTTTTTGCAAACTTTTCTTTTAAAAGTACTTAAATTATTTCTCATTAATAACTTGATTTGATGTTTTAAAAAAACTAATTGGACATATTGACATTAAAAAATCAGTTCTTACGTGATTTTCGTTCAACCCCATAAAATTTAGAAAACCAGTTAACTTATAAATAGTCTAATAAATAAAGCTAATTTGTAATATTTTAGCATTCAAAGGCAAAATGCTTACGATAAATAATACTAAAAAATAATGTGCAATGAGTTACCGCCCGTAAGCCAGGGCTGAGGCAGGACTAAAGCAAATGCACCCACAGCTCGATCATAGCATCCTAAGACTGCAGTTTCGCCCTTATTATGGGGCGGCATTATTAAAAAATAATGTTCGTCAATGAACTATTTAATCAACCTTTTTAAGTTATTTAAAACTCGACATATTTATTGGCACAATTTTTTAATTCCAATTTGCTTTAAATGTTATTTGTTTAGGTAGAAGTTGGGAGATTATTTGGAATTTTAATGAATCGTTTCATGGTTTATAGCGGTACTTTGTCTGATTTTTTTTTTTTTTTTTGAGAATAGATTCTTAACAAAAATCAAATTAATTCAAAAATGTTTTGCACAAACTCTTCAAATTCCAAACCTATGAGAAAACTTTGCTAAAAGTTAGTGTCCATCTTTGTTAGAAATGGTATATTTATCATTCAACTTGCTTTTTAGTTACTCTTAAATTCTTCTTTTGCAGTTTTTTTCATTCTTTCTTTTTAATTCGCAGTTTCGTGTTTAAAGTTTTACTATAAATCTTCAAACAATATGCTATTAACTATTAAATAGTGTAATCATTCACTTTTAATGTATTTAACTTAATTAAAATAGTTAAAAATAAAAAAAAAATGAATCATTTGGTATTTGACTATGAATAGACAAAATGGACCAAATAATTAAGGTAAGTAATATATTTAATATAATCATGTACTAGTTGATAGATTTAAGGAGTTCATATAAGTTTTCCCAGATAAATAAAACTATGAGTGTAAGTAGGAATATTGTCTCACTGTACGCACAGGCCCTAAAACCATTTTTTTTCTATCTTATTCAGTATTGTTTTAAAAAAAAAAAACATTTTTTTTCAACAATACATACAGTCATGAAGACAAAGACACCTGCATGTAACTTAAAAGCATATTATACATTATTCATGGTGGTTATATTAACGAAATTCGATAATACAAGTCGCATATCACCCGGAATTATTGAAGAATTATTTTTAAGCTCGGGTTTTCTTTACAGGAAGCAGCGATTACATGTTGCAAGAGAGCGAGTTCTTCGAGTTAGGGCTTTGTGGTGTCCCGTTACCGCTTCCTCGAAGATTTGAATGAAAATTAGATTCATGGCTAGAAATTGGATAACATAATGAATTCGGAGGTAATGTGTCATCGCAGGATAAGATTTTTCTCTGCTTGTTCTCCGATTTATCGTCTTCAAAGAATGGTTTTCCCGGAGGAAAGCATTTCGGAATAATGACAGAGACGATGTTGTAATTCGAAATACTTCAGATGCTTTGAGAACAGGAATTTTCTCCCGCAATTTAGATAAATAACTTACGGAAACTTCGAGAAAACAGTAAATTTCTATATATTTATTCCCAATGCGTATAATTGTTTAATTACTCATTGAATGGACGTTCGTGTGACTAATAAGGAATGTTTTTCTCGAAATAAGAGAAATATAGACTAAAGAAATATGCTTTAAAATACTTATTTCCAAAAATGAACAGCTATATAAATATGATTTTTAAAGAAAATCTAAAACAATTGGAAGATGATTTAAATTAGCGATTGATGATAAAATTTTTACTAGCAGAACACCGTGCGTCCTAGGCAGATGCATGCTGATTTTTATGTTGACTTAAACTTCTACGATGTTGGCCCTCAAAACCATTTTCTTCAAATTCACTGTATTTTTTACGAGTTAACGCGATTCATTCAAAAAGCCGCTATACTGCTGTGCTAAACGCAAACGTGGTATCTGCAGCCAAGCTCAAATTGAGATATGGGCGATTCTCTGTAAACTCGTCATTTTTCACTCGAAATCATGGTTCTCATGGTTTTTTGAAATGTTCGTATAATTATAATACTATTGCTCAGAAAATGAATCTATTACTTTGGTTTGAAAGAGGGCCAATTGAAGTTTATGTTTTTCTGATAAATCATGATAGGGGGTTACTCCCCTGCCTAGTATAACTAGGCAGGGGACTGTGCTAGGTAGCTGTATTTTTGCCCTTTGTAGCGTAATATCTGCAAAACTATTAGAACATAATTAGTTTCAAGACTACCTATAAATTTAGGCAGAAATCGTGGACATAATAACTAATATGTTTCATATTTAAACTAATTGCCATTAATAAAATCACTTCCCAGAGGACTGTTTTCGCAACGATCATGATGCATACTTTCAGCACAAATGTGGCTCTCGAACTTAACACTTTACCGACCGGGCGTCGATTAATCGACGTTTTGTTCCCAGCGCTTACCGACCGGGCGTCGATTAATCGACTTTGAACCGATCTGTGGTTACTACCTTTTTCACCAATCAAGCTGTCGTTTTCTCGAGTGCAGCTGGGTGCGACTAGATTTTCCTGCGAGGAAAGTCGGGATTTTTTCATCGATATGAAGGTTGTATTATGCAAAAATTCTAGCCTTAGACGGCGGATAAAAGCCCACCAGCAGTTTTCTAAAAGTACAAGATTTTATTAAATTTTGTTACCCTACAATAACACGAAGCGTACAATTTTACCAGAGTTTAAGAAATGCACATATATCCCCGCGCGTCAGTCTAGGCCAAAACCGAGTCGGTGTCTTGGACGATCTGCAGCTGAGCGGGCGGTGAAAGGGCATAGGATGTTCGAATCGCTACCGGTCGGTAAAGTGTTAACAAAGGGGCGTTTCAACACCGTTCACGGCGATTTCGTCAAATTCACACTGATTACTTTAAACTTCATGCCAAAAAGAATTTGCAAAAGTTATAGATTTTTCGTATCACAGCTTTGAATTTGTTGCAGGGGACTGTTCGAAAAAACTCTGGACAGAATTTACATGACAATTTTAAGTTTTAGAAATACGTAATTATACTTTATTTCATACTAGCGGTACCCGCACGGCTTTGCCCGTGGTATAAAATTAAAAGTTCATTTGTAAAAAAATGATATAGCAGAAAAAAATACTCTATTTTAGTTATAATTCAACTATAATTCCTTCAAAGTATGATATAAAAATTTGGTATGGACCCTACATTACTTCCTTTTACGTGTAAATTTCTTAGTAGATGCCTTAAGTGCTAAAATAGTGCTTGAAGTGAGTAAGATAACAATTCAAACATTTGCATCCCTAGTTTGCCACGAAACAATGCAAAAAAATGTTTTACAATGATTAATCTCCTAAATATCGCCGATTTTAACATCATTCAGTAGATTTTTCGCAAAATATCGCCAATAGCGCCAAATTGAACCCAAAAAAATTTTTTTTTCGCTAAATTTATTGCCAACTTGGCGATATATCGCCAAATTGGCGTCAAACACTTGGTGACCAAAAGCTTGGCGAGATATCGCCAAGTGGTCGCGCCAATTCATATCACTTTGGTCTGCATTGAAAGCCCTGATTACCCCATAAAAGGGGTAAATCACCCCCTTGGGGACATTCGAATGCAACCCCAAAGATAGGTGCACAAAAATAAGCCAAAAGAAAAAATAAGAAATATTTGTTGCTCACAGAAACCAACAGAAATCTTACCAAAGTTTAAAAGAAGAAGAAAGTTTTCTTTCCTAACTTCAAAAACAAAATAATACATTTTCCGAAATGACATTGCTACAAGGCAAAACCTTATAGCATCCCCTTAACGCTAAACAGCTACAACTGATTTGAGTGTTTACGTGATTGTTTTTGATCTCTGCCCAGTCCCCCAGAATCCTTCTTTTTTTCCCTTTTTGCTGGAGCCCTCAGAGAATTTTGCTTTTATATAAGGAAGTATATTTTAGCTGAAGATTCCTTTTGACGATGGTTTTTATTGTATATATGTTCGATGATATGAACTTCTTCTGAGAAATCTTGTGGTGATGTGACTTCATCACGTGATGTCTGAAAATTTGATCAAGACTCATTCTTTCCGTAAAAAAGTGGAAAATTCTGCAACTAGTGATTGCTATATTGATGGTTGAAGGTTTTAGCCAAAACGGCACCAATTAATGGTATGGTGGATACCAATTTATGGTACAGTGGTTCTATGCTAGTGGTTAGTACATTGCTGAAAGGAATTAATTGAAGTTTCACCAGAATCTCACTATTTAAACCAAGTTGAATTTTATCATAATATGTGCATTCATAATGTGTTTAAACCTCTAAAATTATTATATATCATGCAATAGACAAATAATTACACATTGATCTAAATTACCTATTTTTATTTTAACAATTTAAAGCATACTATATAAATATTCAAATTAATAATGAAAGTTGCAACTATAATTTAATTAAACGTTAATGGCCATAATTAGAACATGGGTTCCCATGGGAATGAACACTTACGCGGATGGTATATCTTGATTATCAATCACTTCTGCCGAATTCATCACCAGTTGCAGACCTATTCGCTTTGCAGGAATGAACACTTACGCGGATGGTATATCTTGATTATCAATCACTTCTGCCGAATTCATCACCAGTTGCAGACCTATTCGCTTTGCAGGAATGAACACTTACGCGGATGGTATATCTTGATTATCAATCACTTCTGCCGAATTCATCACCAGTTGCAGACCTATTCGCTTTGCAACGTGTCTAAGAGTTAGTGAATTTAGTTCTGTAAGCAGCCGAACTCATCACTAGCTGCAGAATTTATCACTTTGAAGCCATATTTATAAGTTCGTGTATTGGGTTCGGACTACAGCTGAATTCATCACTAGTTGCAGAATTTTCCACTTTTTTACGGAAAGAATGAGTCTTGATCAAATTTTCAGACATCACGTGATGAAGTCACATCACCACAAGATTTCTCAGAAGAAGTTCATATCATCGAACATATATACAATAAAAACCATCGTCAAAAGGAATCTTCAGCTAAAATATACTTCCTTATATAAAAGCAAAATTCTCTGAGGGCTCCAGCAAAAAGGGAAAAAAAGAAGGATTCTGGGGGACTGGGCAGCAACCACCCAGCCCCCAGCAAACGTATTCCAAAATTAACAGGGGTTCAAGCAGCAAACCATAGCGTACAAGGCCCGCGCCCCATAAATCTTCCAAAAAACGTGAACTAAAACTGCCGCTCAGTCCCTGATTGGCTACAGGAGAATTGCCACACCAGAGAATAAGAATTCCTCCGTTACTGTTGTAGTTAGCATTTTCAAGGCTGTGAGAAACAGGGTTGCGTT
>JAXGGA010012477.1:0-38580 GCA_038373865.1 Uloborus plumipes
TTCGAGTCGATCGCACTAAACCAAATCAAACACGTGTTTTTTTCACTTGTAATAAAGGACTATACTTATCTATAAAATAATTTTTAAAATAATAAAAACTGCGCATTTTAAAGCGTGTTACCGATCTGATGACTCAAATGACACACATTTTATAAAATCACTTTAAAAAAATCTGACCTACAATTTTAGATGCAGAAATGCAAATTTTTAATCACGATTCGATAAAACATCCCACCAGGTACTCAGTATCACGTGGTATAGGTGCAGGAAATGATTTTGGGAGCCTAAAAATAGATCGGAAGTTATTGTTACCGCTCTGACGGCGGAACTAGGGACACGCTTATTTCGCATCGGCTAGAAAATCAGGAATCGATTAAAACAAAAATGAAGTAAAATATTAACAAAGGGGTAAAAATAGAATCGTTTTTTGTGCAAGTGCGTTTTTTTGTGGGGGGGGGGGGAGGGGAGTTAGAAAGTGCGCATGACCTGTTTGCATGCTAAGCTTTGCTACTGGGGACACGTTACCAATCTGATTTTTGATGTATAAAAACAATATTTTCTGAAGAAAAAAAAATTTTTTTTCTGATGTTATTAGATGAAATGAAAGCAGAACCTTATCTTCTTTCTGGGGAAAATTATTTTTTTAACTAGTTATTTAAATACTAGTGAAAATTCACTTGGGACTCAAATTGGCACTTTTCTAAATATTAGCTCATATATCATGTATGCAAATATATGCAAATTATGTATACAAATGAGTTGGTTACTATCTGAAAATAATTTATCTTTGTTATAAGAAAGAATAAACCTCGCTCTACAACTTAGTATTAGTAGTTAAAATTTTAAGTTTAAATGCTGTTTCATTCGAAGTGTATAACAAAACAAATTTAATTCCGTTGTTTGCCTATGTATACTTTTTTCAAGTGTCTTAAAGTTTGAGATATCAAAGTTTTGAGAGCTTATAACCTCTTATCTAATTTTCTCTTAAAGAAAGTTACCTTTCACATAGCATAACCTTTTACATCAAATTACAATTAACATTTCAAGTGAATGTGAAATTTTTTTTCTTACCGTAGATTTTCTTACTCTCTTTAAGATGGTATAAAAGGAATCGTTGAATCTTTTTCCATCTTGAACTTTATGACTGCTTGCCTGCAATTTGATTAATAATGAAATTATAGGTAATTCAATGCTAAGTTCGTAGCAAGTTTTCATAAAAAGATTTCTTCTATCTTCACTTAACATTAATTTCAAAATCTTACCCCAGAAATTTATCCGTCTTTTAAAAAAGAATATGGGTCATTCCATAGTGACTGACGTAACATTTAGAGCTGATGTTGTAGCTGTTTTTACTTGTAACTTAAAGGATAAAAAATATTTTTTTAGTTATGCTGGTGGATTTACAGTGTACATGGCATCTATGTATAATTTCTGCTAAGAATTTAAAGCAAAATTACTGACAGAAGAAATTTTTTTAACCAAAATAGCAGCGTGACTAACGTAACATTTTTGCAACCCTGAAAATTGATGCTCATGTTGTGAGGCAAAAATTTCTTAAAGTTAAACAAGTGTTAAAAATTGAATGATATACTTGAAAAATTTGTAAAGTTACTTTTAAAACCATAAAACACATTTATTAAATCTTAATTTTTTTTAGTCTTAATTGTCACTTTTATTCAAGATGGAGTATGACTAACGTAACGTGACTAACGTAACCATCGAATAACAAGCAGTAAACACACTACAAACTATTTATTATGGCTAATCTCAGTCATAATTACAATACTTTTTCAATTTTTTTAAACTTCTTATGCTGTATGATTTTTCCTACTTTTTTCACTTCGGTATTTTTTTTTCTTCGGCTGAGGTTGACATTTCTATGGAATGACCCCTATAATGCTTCTCTTTTAATTTTGTTTTGGATGTTGAACTCATATATATGTCAAAATAGGGGCAAAAGCGAGAGGGGGTCAAAACACCAAAGAACCTTTAGTTTTCACACTATAACCAACCCTATCCCGGTAGTTTAGAGAGATGTCAGAACTCCTTGCGACCAAAACCTCCCTTCTCCCTCTCAGTTGTTAAGTTCCAGCTGCAATTGTGGTTAGGCCAGCAAATTTATAGAAGCTAAAAGTTTTGTAAAAGTTTACCTTTACAGTTTACTAGTTGGATTAAATCGAATAGACTGGCTAAAGTAGTACAAATACAATTCTTTAGGGTCATAACTATGTATTCTGGGGCCTCCGTCGCTCTGTGGTAGAAGCTTCGCTTTGTATACCAGAGGCCATGTGTTCGATTCCCGCCGGTGCCTTGGGTGTTATTTTCTCACTTTGTGTTGTAAATCTTTCTTGTATTGCCTTCAAGGGCGGATACAAGGGAGGGGCGATGGGGGCGATCGCCCCTCCCTTGAGTTACTCTTCTATAGCAGTTTTTCGACTGTAAAGTTCAAAAAAGGCAATTTTAGATGGTCTTCGATGATACTGTGAAAAGTGGTTGGGATTCGGGGATCTGATCTGGATTTTTTCAAAATCGAAGACCGAAACATTTGTAATAAACATGTGTTAACAAGGATATGTGGTAAAAAAGGTGAGAAAAAAAAAACAATCGCCCCTCCCTTGGAACATTTCTGGATCCGCCCTTGATTGCCTTGTCTGCAAAATAAATAAATAAATAATACCAAACTCTCGAGGCAATTTCACCTTATGCTTGAATAAAACGTATCAACTATTTACACGTCAATAACTGTGATGTATCTTACATTCAGATGCGGATCCAGAAATGTTTGTGAGGGGGTCAAGTTTTAGTACGCTAGTGTTATACCTTATCAGCTACGTGGAAGGAAAACGAAGGATATAAAATTTAAACCTTCTTTAAAATATCATATATATATATCCATATTGTACAACAAGTAATCTGCCGTGCTAAGCACAAAAGTGGTATCTGCAGTTGAACTCAAACTGTGAAATTACTCTTTAAAGTTTTGCGCCACCATGTATTTGATTCAGATGAAACTTTTTCAGAATTTCTTTAAAACTATTTCCCGTTCTCAATTGACCATATAGTTTTGTATTAAGATAAAATACAACACAAAGAGCCACCTAGTGGCGATAATTCAACTTTTTTGAAAAGTGCAGATACGACTCTTGTGCACTTTTTAACAAAATTGAGCACGGCAGTAATATTTTTATAATATTCTGTTGAATTAACCATATATTTATTTTGATAAAAACTTACTATCAGGAGAAACATAAATGTGCAATTTATAAAGTGTCTATATGTAATCAATATTGGAATAATAAAGTTCTTAAAAATATAATCCTCAAATTAAATTCTTAATAGAAATTTTTAATACATAATGCATTGATATTTTTTTCAATGGAAACAAGATTGATAATGGTTGTGCAGCTAATGAAATGTGTTTTTCATCGCATGGGGTCAGCTGACACTACACTGCAAAAAATTAACTGTTGTTTTTACAGTATAATTTTGGCAGCCGAGTTTCCAATTTAAAACTGTAAAATACACATTAATAAACTATAAAAATAGCAATTTTAGTTTCTTACTGATAAGTTGGAAATTTTAGTTTATTGCCATAAAAATTTAGCAGTATTATATTGTAAAACAACAGTATAATACTGGCAGCAGAGGTTCTAGTTTGAAACTAAAATGCCCGGTAATAAACTGTAAAATTAGCACTTTTACGATTTATTACTGTACAATTAACAATTTTACTGTTTAGTACTGTAAAAGTAGCAATTTTATAGTTCATTACTGTAAAATTAGTTGCATTATACCGTAAAAACAACATTCATTTTTAAGTGTATGACCACCCCCTTAATCCTTCCTTGCCTACGTTTATTCATTAAATATTCTGTCGCTCATTTAATTCATTTACTACTCGTTTAACGAAAGTTTTCTACTGGTAAGGATGTCTGCTTCGGCTCAATCCTTCCACAATAAATCCCTCCTGGATGCCATAATTGGCGAAATTGTCATATCTCCCTTCCATTTCCTTTGAGTGGAGCGTGTTCCTCTCCGGTCAGTGGTCATTTGCGGTCAGTGGTCTGGAACAGACCCGCCCTTCCCTTTTCCGCGGACGCAAACCGAGAGACGGAAGAAACCGAGTTCCTATAATTTGCAGGATCTCTTCTGAGGCAGCATTTTCCGCTGGATAAAGAGAATGTCATTGGATAGATTCGCTCTCAGATGAATTTTAGTTTTAGCAAGAATAAGTACAGTACACTCCAGATTATCCGCAGAATTGGGTGGCACGGGTATTGAGGATAACAAAATTCGCGGATGATCCGAAAAAAAAAAAAAAGCGTAAAATGAGGGGTAAAGAAGAAAAACGTTTTTTGCTCAGAAATAATTGCATTACATTTGAAACGTGATTTGTACAAACAGTAACTACAGGTACAGCATAAAAAATTTGTATTAAAGGTTCTCAAGTATATAAAATCTATAAAGAAATGGTACTTACGATAACGCCCAGGCAAAATAATTCGTTGGATGAAGTACACCACACTCTTGAGTAAGAAATGTTAAGAAAGCATACTAAAAAAAGGGACAATCTGGGACAAATTGATTTTAAACCTGTGTTTTAAAGAAAAATTTTTGCTCTACAAGATTAAAGTTAACTAAGAACTTTTTTTCCCCGAGACCCTCGCGGATAATCGAGGATTTATTGTATTTTTTTTAGGCAGATAACTGTATAGTTTAAAAGTCGGCAATTAGAGAATAATCATTATTTTCAAGAACAAATTCTGCTAATTTTGTACTTATTTCTCGCTTTAAATAGTTCTTCTCTGAATTTAATTGAAAATAAAAGCCTAGTATCAAGTATGCATACTTATTTTAGGATATCCATTGTAAAGTATCCGAAGTTTACGTCGGATATTTGTCAAATCCAGCACAGAGGTACTTAGATGCTCTGAAATTCATATTAGGGAGTTTTCTCTAGAAAACCGGTGAAACGAGGTTTTTACGCCTTTTTGGATCTTTAAAAAATCCCAAGAGAGAGAGGAAATTTTACCTTTTTTCGTCTTATCTAAGTCTGACGGTTTTTTTTTTTTTTTTCTCTCTAAAAAAATCTATGTCTCTAACTAGAATCTATTTATTTCGAAGGGCATGAGGCGAAAAAAATATTTTTCCGGTTATATTTATCAAGCGCTTTCCGACAGATGGCGCTATTAGTACAATGCATTTTTAGTTTTAGTTTTGCTTCTTCGAGCTCGGCTGATATTTTTCTTTCTTCTTAGAAGAAATTTATTTGAAAAAAAAAAAAAAAAAAAGAAAAAAAAACTTCTTAGTAATAAAAACGAAAATCGCTGCAAAAATAAAATCCCGCCAAGACATACATCTTTTTTAGGTTTAAATTAAATGGAAATAGATATTTGGAAATCACTTTTGCATGTTATGAAATATAAGATGAATTGTGTTAAACAATGGCTCATGCTCTTCTGAAACTTATTGATTATTTGTGAAAAAATAAATGACTGTTAAATTTCAAATCTTTTCATGACTGTTAAATTTCAAATCTTTTCATCTTGGAAAACCACAAATTTTACTGTGTACTTTTGTGATGTTTGGGATTTTTTCTAGTGTTCAAGGCGTGCAATACATTAATTGAAAAAATGTAACTATCAAGCATATATACGTTACAGGCTAATTTGTATGTCTGTTAAGTTAATTAAAAAAATTATACAGTAAGAAAGTGACCTAAAATTATTTATTGGAAAATTTTTCAATATCCAATTACAGTGAAGAGGATGTTGAAAATGTATTTTTAACTGTTAGCAATAATGAAAAAAGCGGAAGTTAGTTTTCCTGAAAGTATATTTCCGGCGAATATATATATTTGTGGCAATTGGACACAGTTTATCTTTTGTGAACGGGTTTATTTGTACCTTATTAATGGAAACCAAATATTGTAAACCATATTTAGCATATTTAGTGTTCATCACGTTTTAATCATTGACTTATTTCAATGATGAATAGTTGTGATTTCTCTCCCATTTTGAATGTCAGCATCGTTTGTACTTGCCATCTTTCGTTGCAAAAAAGTAGAAAAAAAATTACTTTTTTTCTCAAACAATGTTTAGATGCTTCTGTGAAAATTCAAAAGTAGAGAATATCAACTTTCACCGCCAATTCGCCGGAAATATTCGGTCTTCCACCGATGCCTTTTGTCTGTTGAATGTTGATATTTTTCGTCTAATGTGGACATGTGCATAAATGTTTTTTTTTTTTTTTTTGCTAATATAAAGCTTCTACGCTGCAAAAAATGAACTCTTATTTTTACAGCATAATACTGGTAGCCGAGGTTCCAATTTAAAACTGTAAAATGCACAGTAATAAACTGCAAAACTAGCAATTTTACAGTTTCTTACAGTAAAGTTAGCAATTTTACAGTTTATTTCCGTATTATTTAGCGGTATTATACTGAAAAAAAACAGCAGTATAATACTGGCAGCTGATGTTCCAATTTAAAACTGTAAAATGCACGGTAATAAACTGTTAATTTAGCAGTTTTACAGTTTATTTCAGTAAAATTAGCAATTTTACAATTTAGTACTGTAAAAGTAGCAATTTTACAATTTAGTACTGTAAAAGTAGCAATTTTACAGTTTATTACTGTAAAATTAGAAATTGTTTGCAGTTTCTCTACCAAATAATAAAGCTGAAGGTGTTCTGTCTGTCCTTCTTTCTTTCTTTCTTTCTGTCTGTCTGTCTGTTACGCGCGTAGCGCCAAAACCGTTCGGTCGATTTTCATGCCAGTTGGCACAAAATTAGTTTGTAGCATGTAGTTTTGCACCTCGAAGCAATTTTTCGAACATTCCATTTCGTTCTTTTTCTATTCGAATTCTTAGCGAAAATTCGATAAAATAGGGAAGAAATATTCCATACACATTTTCAAGTCTTATGTCATTCGAAAGCTTGAAATTTTCTGCACAAAATGACGTTTTTTCGAAGTTTCTACGATCATCAAGAGAGCTGTAACAATTGTTTTTAGAATCCCGAAATTCAAGGCTTACCTTCAGTAAAGCAAGCCAAACGATTCTAAAATGGCTTTGCTCGCGAATAAAATTTGTTTGAAAATAGAGATGAAATGAATTATTTTATCAACGGAAATCAACTTTTCATGTTGTTACCATGGTTACGTTTTTATTTCGTTCTTTTTCCCTTAATAATTTTAAAAATGTATTTGTTTTTGTAACAATCCAAACTCCAAGCCTTATTAAAATTAGTCAAATGAAATATTAAAAACCGTGATAAGATGGCACCTGTCAATCAAATGAGAAATCGAGTCCTTTCCTTAAAATACAGGATACCATTCTAAATTTATCGTCTGCAAAACATATTTTACTTCATTATTAATTTATTTCAATATAAATTGCAGCAAATGGCTTGAGTGAACGAATTTAGCTATTAATTTATCGTTTGCTGGTTGATCTTTGTCGATGTTTATTGTTTTTACTAGCTGCGTAGCCCGGCGTTGCACGGGCTGTAATGTAGTGAAGGCAGTTTGAGAAAACTACTCGCCACCAAGGCGGCTCGCCTTTAAAGAAATGAGGAAAGTTTAAACAGTTTACTCGCCGTCAAGGCGGCTCGCCTTTACAGTAGCGAGGAAAGTTTCAATTCACTACTCGCCGCCAAGGCGGCTCGCCTTTAAAGTACCAAGGAAAAGTTTAATAAACTACTCCCCGCTAAAGCGGCTCGCTAAAAAGCTTTCCTGCATCAAAGAATCAATCGAATTATTTGCACATGCTTCCTCAAAAATAAAGACGATGTCAAGTAGCGCATACTTAGCACTCTCCCTAAATTACAAATAAAATTCCTTTCCAAAAACAATTATTTCCAAACCGCTTTCTTCCGGTAAAATTAATTGCAAAATTCTAAACGAAAAAGTTCTTTTAATATTTGGATCGAAGCCAGAAAAAGTCCCTTCTAAAAACAGCAATTGCAATTTTATTTAAAAACACATTTTCAAAATGGTACCTGAGAAAAAATATGTCATTAATAATTAGAATAAAAACAATTGTTAGAACTTTGTTATAACACGTATTTAAAATGACAATGGAAAAAATAACACTCTTTCATTTTAAAAAGTTCAATTTAATTAACGTTTTAATTTAGGGCCGAATTCAAGTGAAACACCATTGCAGTCGCTTCGTGGCGATCGCATATTGCAACCGCTACTGTAAGTCGAATTCAAGTGAATTCGTTTCACTTGAATCCAAATTTTGGAATTTGCGATTGCATTGGTGAGTTGCGATCGTCCGTGTTTCACTTGAATCGCAACGGAAAGAAATAAATATTTTGGAATTTTAAATAGTTCAATAAGTTAATTAACGTTTTAATTCAAAATGGCAACGGTAAGAAAAAATGTCTTGGAAGTTTAATCATTTATTAGGCTTAATCGCTTTAAATTTGAATACTTATTAATTGATATCTTCGCTAATTAAAATCGTATAATCATATAGATTGAAACTAATGAAGCCTGAAAAATTTCCTATCTATCGGTACCTGGTTCGACTTTCAGTTCATTGGCGTTCAGGAGAAATAAGCGTGACATAGATAGATAGAAAGATACTCAGTTTTTAATATAAGTAGATTACCATTGTGAAGAATAATGCACGAAATTTCTATGACTAATACTTAAAATTTTTAGGATCAGTTGAGTTTAAAAGAAAAAATTGCTCCAAATATACTTTTGCAATGTGATTATTTATTGTTGGACTGTAATTTGTAACAATAATTGCATTTAATAAATAATGAAAGACAATATTAGAAATTAATTTTTTGGCGACTTTTTTACAATTTGGCATTCAATTCTATTGCAGTATATTTACTTCTATCTTATTGCAATATTGCAACGTTCTTTCTAAAGTATGTCATTTCGGAAAATGTATTATTTTGTTTTTGAAGTTAGGAAAGAAAACTTTCTTCTTCTTTTAAACTTTGGTAAGATTTCTGTTGGTTTCTGTGAGCAACAAAATTTTTCTTATTTTTTCTTTTGGCTTATTTTTGTGCACCTATCTTTGGGGTTGCATTCGAATGTCCCCAAGGGGGTGATTTACCCCTTTTATGGGGTTATCAGGGCTTTCAATGCAGACCAAAGTGATATGAATTGGCGCGACCACTTGGCGATATCTCGCCAAGCTTTTGGTCACCAAGTGTTTGACGCCAATTTGGCGACATATCGCCAAGTTGGCAATAAATTTAGCGAGAAAAAATTTTTTTGGGTTCAATTTGGCGCTATTGGCGATATTTTGCGAAAAATCTACTGAATGATGTTAAAATCGGCGATATTTAGGAGATTAATCATTGTAAAACATTTTTTTGCATTGTTTCGTGGCAAACTAGGGATGCAAATGTTTGAATTGTTATCTTACTCACTTCAAGCACTATTTTAGCACTTAAGGCATCTACTAAGAAATTTACACGTAAAAGGAAGTAGTGTAGGGTCCATACCAAATTTTTATATCATACTTTGAAGGAATTATAGTTGAATTATAACTAAAATAGAGTATTTTTTTCTGCTATATCATTTTTTTACAAATGAACTTTTAATTTTATACCACGGGCAAAGCCGTGCGGGTACCGCTAGTATTACTATAAAATTAGCTGTATTGTAATAATAAAACAACATTCATTTTTTACAGTGCAGTACCTAAATATGTTATTGAATGCAAATTATGTATAAATTAGAGTTTTTCTAACTTACATATTAATATAAATTTTAAACTTTGGGTACACATATGTCCCATGGTATTTAGAGGGTTAACAATACGGTTTCAACTCAAGCAATCGCGCCAACTCTCGGTAAATTGATCGGAAAGAACGAAATCCAACTAATGGCGTCTGGCCATATTTTTTCTCGTCAAGAAACAAAATATTCTTATTCCCAAATATGATAAATTTATCTCAGTGTCGCATTTTTTCTTCTGATACATTTTTTACTTGCCTTTGTATCGCTAGAGCAGTGTCGCAAAAATGTATCCATCCCGCGCAGAAACCGCAGCGTGAAAGAGGAACCAAAGAACGGGCCGTAAGAGCCCGCAATTAAAGAGTCCCATACAAGAATGCGTCATTCAAAGAGCTAATTCATGTGTATCAACGGGGTCGGCCCTTTTGAAATGGTTAAAGAGCTTTTCTGAATGGCATCCCATTCGGGACATTAAACTGGGAAGCAAGTAGGGCTCGGGTACGGTCACGACTTTGGTTTTCCATTTTGCTTGTTTATTTCTTTTATTTTTGGGAGAAGTCTTTTTGTTGGTGAAAGACTGGGCGAACGCAAGAGTGCTCAACCTTCCAAGACGTGCCGCTAGACCTTATCTGTGGTGCTGAAACGAAATTGTTTTTCCTCAACTGATGTTTGGCAGCACGTTCTTGCTCCTTAACTCCGAGCACGTACTCTTGAGCATGGAGTAATGCCAAACAACAGGGCTTCGGAACATTATGCAAGATATTGGGGCTCTAAACAGGCGATATAATGAGCTCTTTTTGCAATAAAATAGTGTTCTATAAGTCATATTTTGTGCGAAAAGATACTTCCACACAGGAATAATTGTTGGAAAGTGTATTGATATGTTTCAAAATTGATTCCAATAATAAATTAGCAAAGTTAATCCCTCACTGCAAAAACAAAACTGTAGTTTTTACATTGTAATACAGGCAGCAGAGGTTCCTGTATTATACTGCAAAAGTAACAGTTTATTTTTTGCAGTGTTTTAGGACGAGAAACTATGAAGTACGGTATGGAAATTTGCAATGATTAAAAAAAATAGTTATTTTTAAATGGTAACTTTTTCCTAATAATAATATTATGATGCCCTAATTGATGATGAAAAATATAATTTATTGAGTTATATAATAAATTGGTTAAATCACCAATTTTCTCAGGATATATTTTTTTGGATATCTTTGAATTAATGAAATGGTAAAACTTATGAAATTTGAAATCGTATCTCAGCACTGTTAAAACTACTGGTTGCGATTGGCACCTTTCAGGTGTGAAAGGCTTGTAACACCAGCGTCACCCTGAAGAGAGCCATGATTTCACCCATAGCTTGGGTGAAAAATTGGCACCCTTAACTTAACGCGCACGGCGTGTAAACGTAGGAGAGATTAATGGCACCCTTCAATGTTCACTATTGCAGATTTTCCTCCTCCCTAGCTGTGTGCGTTTTTGATTTAACCTTTTCCGAGGGGAGGGTCAAAGGGTGCAAACACAATGTAATTGTACCGGAAAAACAACAAGAACCACTTTTTGTAAATACATTGATTTCTCAAAACCATGGAGGTGGCCATTTGACCCCCTCCCCCCACACACACACCTAAATGACGGGCCTGATGGTGGATCCCCTCTAATGCTACGGAACATCCCCAAGAACTATAGCCCCCTAAAAAAGAATCTCTGAATTTCAATGGTGCAGTTTTCTTATTTCGTAAATTATCTGCTTTAACTCAAGACGTTTTTGTCAAAACTCTAAATTACTAAAAACATCTGAATTTCATTTAACTTTGGATTTTTTAAAAGATAATTTTTCCACTATTGTTAGAATCAATCAAGTTTTATTCATAAATTTTCTTCGGTGTCTTTAAATTAAAAATTACATTCAGAAACAATGAAATTTTCACAAATGTTTGGTGTTAAAAATATGATTGTTTTATTATTTCATAAGATAAAACATTTAAAAACTGCTTCAGAAGCACTAATGCAAAAAAATTTTGATTTTCATAAAAGAGAGAGAGAGAACAAGAAGTTCTGTCAAGAACTAAACGAGCCTACTTTCCCGTACATCGACATCGGCATTCTAGCATCTAATCAATATTCTCTTGAATATCTGAAACTGAAAATTATGTCAAACATACCTTTATAGCACTTAAAGCTGATTTCTAAAAGCAAAATATACCCCTCTCATCAGATGAAATGGACACGTAAAAGTAAATAAACGAGTAAATAAAGTTTTGTCGCACCTTTTAAAGAATGTAACTGATATAGTTCTTCCATAGAAAAATTTCCCAATCGTTTTCAAAAGAAAAAAAATTAATAAATAAAATAAAAGTACAAAGAACATCAAAACACATTTTATCAAAGAAAGAAAAAAACCTCGTTCGTTAATAAAATGTCTCGAATTTTACTTTTAATCCGTTGCCAGTTGTTAAATATAAATAAGGAATAAAATGCTCTCGTGAATCAAAAATTTTTGAAAACAAAAAAAATCGTCTGCCAAAAAAAATAATAAAATAAAATAAAATAATAATAATAAATTAAACAAAAAAATGAATAAATAAACAAAAAATCGTCTGCCCAGTCAGTCATTTTTTTTCTGAGCCTGATTTCCGCCATGTTTGCGGAGTCGGAGACGGAATCAGAGTCCTCACAAAAGATTTTTCAGAAAAGTATTAATACTTTACATACATTTTTTATCAAAACCGTTTTCTTAGAAAGTTAGTTTGAAGGAAATCCGCCTCTAAGTTCAGAATCAACATTCAATTTAAATTTCCCAGTAGGCGCTCATGTTAAAATTTTTTCTGAACGGTTCATCATTGAACGAAAAATGGTTAAAATTGAAAAGTGAAATACGGGACTGAGTCTCTCCGAGATCTTTCGAACATAAAAAGTTTATTCAATTCGGACGGTTCACTTAAAAGTTATTAGGTGGAGAAAGGTTGCTTGAACGGTTCAATGTTGAACGAAAAATTGTTCAAACCGGAAATGTAAATACGGGAACGAAGTATCCTTGATAAGACCTTTCGAACAAAGAAAAGTTTGTTCAAATCGGACTGTTCACTCAAAAGTTAGCATCGCGGGACAGGTTGTTTGAACGGTTCAAAGTTGAACCAAAAATTGTTCAAATCGAAAAATTAAAATATGGGAATGAGCTGTACTCGCCGAGATCTTTCCAACAAAAAAAAGTTTGCCAAATCGGAATGTTCATTCAAAAGTTATTAGGGGGGGGGGGGACAGACAGACCGACCGACCGACCGACCGACAGACCGACCGACCGACACACAAATTCCCCATCTCAATACCCTACTTTCAAATTTTTAATTTTTCGATATTCATTTTACCTTTTTATTTTTTTAACTTGGTGTTATTTTTTGGACTTGGCGATATTTTTTGGACTTGACGATGTTTTTTAGATGATTTAAGCTACTTTTAATACTTTTTTTTGTCTTCCTTTTATTTTTAACTTGAAAGTAGGCTAAAAGTGAAAGAAATTTAATAAAACAATTAACACTTAACCCTACACTGCATGAATTTTTTTGTTTTTTGAAAGAAATATATATGTTTTTTATTGTAATAAGAAAACATTGGAAAACATTTTTAAAAACTTAATTTTGAGGATTGATGGTTATATTTGCTTTAAAGAGAACTAATACTTGCTTTTTATGCTTGAGTTGCCTTATGCATGGTCATAAGGAAAAATAGTCCATGTATCCAATTGGCAAGGCTATGCAGTGTAGAGTTAATACTATCAAGCCAATAAAAAAAAATGCAAAATTTTACTTTCTATGCATATTTTGTGTGTAAGAAATTATTTTCAATAAAGCAAACCCGGCGTTTAAATCAGGATTTTTACAGGATTCAAATTTCTCATCGAGCTTAAAGTTTAAATTTTTGTACTGTGTTCAACGAGAAATTCAGAACAAAATATTAAACATGAAGTTGGCGTTCAGGCCAAAGTTCTTTTGAGAAAAATACTTTCTTTCAATCAAACAGCTCAGCTAAACGTTATTTAGTGGTACAGAAGGAAAGATAGGACGACAGACGTACCAACCATATATCTTGAGTGAACTTTAAAAGCTGATTTTCATTCATAGTGTTAACATGTATACTGCTCTTTCTACGCACTCACCATTGAACTTCACAAAAATGTTTTTAAACTAGTTTGTCGTAACAGTAAAAATTGAAACAAAAAATAACTAAATCAGTGCTGAATTGCAGTATCCATGTGTCACGTAATTCTCACCGCAATCTCAGTTTATCATTCAAGGCCCTTTGTTATCGTTACTTAATTGTTAAATGGGCAAGATATCTATGAATCTGTCTATCTTAAAAACTAATCAAAAAAGAAATTTTGAAAAAAAAAAAAAATAATAATCAAGAAAAAGAAAGGGCTGAACGGAAGAAAGAATAACAATATATAAAAACGAAAAGAAGTATTCTTTTGTGTCCGAGATTGTTACCGTGTTTAAATAATTGACCTCGTTAAGACTATCCAATCTAATTATATTGCGATTATAAGAGGGGTGGTGGGGGAATTTTTCGTCAACGATAATTGGTGTGTGCTTGCAGAGAGTGTGGTTTATAGCACGGACTTCTCTTTTGGCTTGGTATTGCTGTTTGGCGATAATATTTTCATGTGACAGTTGGCATGCGGATTCGATGATGTTTCTTTTTTTTTTTTTTCTTCTTTCGGGGGTTCACATAACTGTTCATCCTTTATCAGGATCCTGCAGCGTTAAAGATGACTTTGTAAAGTTTTAAACAGATCAATTTCAATTTTACGATTGAAAAGAGAGCGTCTCAACTGTTTCACACGTTTTTGGATTTGGAATTTAAATTTTTTTAAACCAATAACACAATATCCTGCGTACTACTAGTAGTATATACAGTCTAAAAGAGCTACTTGGCGTGCTGAAAATTATTCGAACACCTGTTCAGCAAAAATTAAAAATAAAGATAGACAATTGTCATTTCATTGTAAGTGAATAAATTTGCAAAAATCTTAGAACGATTAAGTTTTGCTTGTTTACTTTAAATCATTTCAGCCAAATTTATAATTTGGCTAAAATCTTTTAAAGCAAACATTTCTTTATTCAAATATTGAAAAAAAACTTTCAAACTGCAAAACTATGACTAAATATTGCATTTCAACTAACATTGCGAAAACATACATTGTTAAATAAATTCCTGATAAAATTGAGTTCGTTATGTCATAGATCATCAAAGAAATCGAATGTTAGCTTTCAAATGCTCATTTTTTCTGCTTTGTAGGCATATGCATGCTATTCTACTTATCCGCAGAGAAAATAAGCTGGAGTTGTCACATTGCATAAATGTAATGACCATTTAAACCTCGTAGGTTCCTTGGGGTCATATGTGACCCCAATGCAATTTCTGTTTCGTATATCTTGTTAATCAACCATTTGTTTTTAATGGCATTTTGTGGCTTTTATTCTTCTAGTTTTCTATTCAGAATAATGCTATTATTGTGTTTTATTTTTCCCGAATTGCATTTTTTGCACACAAGACCCTTGGGGTCACTTCCCCAGAATGCCAAAAAAAGAGGACGTTGCAACTTTGTCCAAGAGAACTGGACAGAAAATGCATTGAAAAATGTCATAAGTGTTTGAAATTCACTTGCAAAAAATCACGTTTTTTCAGGTCTGTAACAGTTGTAAATAAATCTACAGTTATTGTAAGTTTTGCTCTAAAATTTTAATTTTTAATGCATAAACTAGATTTTACTTTGATTGTGTCTTTTTATTATTATTTTTTTAGCATTAAAAAGTGTGTGAATTTAAATAATGCATGTAACATCAATAATCATAATAAATTAATTAAAGGAAGCATTGGTGTCGTTTATGACCCCAAGGGTCTTGAGTGTAACTGAAATGGGAGGGACCCACGAGGGTTAACAGGTCCATTTCATGAAATTAATCATTCGTCAAATTCTTCTTTTAATAAATTAACGCTCGCCAGTAGTGGTGACCATAATTGTGACCGACACAAAACAATTGTGTTGAACACCGTGGGCTTGAAATTACATTCAAACACTCATGCCGTAAAATTTTATGTACCGACACAAAACAATGGTGTTGAACACCGTGGGCCTGAAGTTACATTCAAACACTCATTCCGTGAAATTTTATATTAAGTAGAAAAAAGGCAGATTAATTTTTATGTGTTTTATTTTAATTAAAAAAAAATGGTTAATTTTTCAAAGATAAGATCAAGGAAAGTTACTTATTTTTTTATTACCAGAAACACATAGCGATCTATTTATAGATCATCTATCATCTCAACTTCAAAATACGACAAGTGAATAAAACTTTATAATTATTCTATTTATGATGTATTGAACGTAAATTAAAAATATTTTTCTAAAGTTTTCCTTTTAAAAGAATTTAGGCGATAACGGGTTAACTAAGATTTCTGTCTCTAGGAAATACCTCTTTTCCGATTGCATACATAAGTCTATACCTATACATAGAAAGATGTAAAGACGTTTCTTTCACTTTCTTTAGAAAAAAATCTAGTGTGAGAGGGTTAGTCTTTTCTATGAACTGGCATCTTCCTCAATCTCTGGCATTTAATACATTATTGCATGTGCTATTTAACTCAGTTTGAAATTTTTAGTTTTCAGTTTAAACTCATGTATAATCACATTTACAATATATTAAAGTTGTTTTGGAGAGTTTTTGCGAACTATAAATTTTTAAACCAAGTAATGGTATAACTTTAGGGCAATTCCATCGTTACAGACGTAACAATCGCAGACTTTGAACACAAATAATTCTGGTTTGGGCTGATGAAAGTCTTCATTTTTTTTTCCTGTAGTGTAACTTGATGATGTTTATGCTACATTAAATTTGCGTGCAGATTGCTTAATTACAAAAAAATACAGAAATTAAAAACTGCCTGTTACAGACGTAATTCACAAAACAGCAAAAACTCGACTATGTCATACAACTTACAATATTCCTCTGAATTATACGGAAATTTTTAACTTTTTTTTTTAAATACGTGTTCTAGAGACTTCAAGCTTTCTAAAAACATAAAGATTGTGTGGATTTTGACTGCCGAATTTGTGAAAAAAATTCATAAACTTGTTACGGACGAAACAAAGTGGTGTTACAGACGTAACATCTCTGATTTGAAAGTAGAAAACAGTATTTTAAAGCAGGAATAAACAAAGATTTTTGTGCTAAAACAATACAGTAGCATTAATTAACACATTATTTGAATATTTTAAGTTATACTGTAACAGTTTTAGAAAATTTGGGTAAGTCTGGGGGAGTTGAGAGCATATGCCGATATGTCAATATGTAACAATAAATTAATGCATCTTAAGACAATTATTTCCAAGAAAGATTGACACAAGAAAAGTTTAGAAGGGCCTTCACACAAATTTATTTATTTGTATTCTTAAAATTAATGCATAATGGGGCTGCTACATAAAAAAATCAGGAAAAGTAAATTCCTCCCTGGAATCAGTGATTGGTCTTAGGAGAACTTAAAAATTTGAAAATGTTGGATGATATAGCAGAATACTAGTACCAAACTAAAATTTAACCTTCTTGGTGACAGTTGGTCAATTTTGATATTTTTTTTTTTTTTTGAATGAAAAAATGTGTCCTTTTTCGTCCGACGTTCTCGAAATTCGAACGGCATTTTCGTATTCTGTTCGAAAACAATGCATTTCGCGGGCTTTTGGCAAATTCGCGATGTTAGCCCACCGTTCTTCCAATTTTGGCGTCATCTTTAAAACATTTTCCTGGGGCATATAAATAATTTTAACTTTTTCTGCAATGGAGATTGCACACTGAAAAAAGGAAAGAGCGTCGTTGACAAATGCTGTTCTAGATCTTACTCTCTGCCAAACCTGGTGCTTGACCATACCCCCAACTCCATCCACAGCTCCCTTTCCATGTGACGTAGCAAAAAAATGCCAGTTGAGGTATAAATTATAATCAGTTATACCATATGTGTATTTTATTAATCTTAAGAAATAAATTTCAATTACATGCCGACATAATTAAAAATTTCAAAATCAGAATACCAGAAACTTTAGTACTCGTACCATATTATGCTATATACATGTATTGCTCATCCTGTGCTTTTTACCTATTTAATTGGAAATTTACTTTTGCTACGGACGTAACATAGAGCCATTTGTTATGTCCGAAATGTTACGTCTGTAACAGCATTAATTTAAAAACTAAATCACTTGCAATATTTTTAACTATGGTGGGCAATTACTCTAAGAATTTGCCAAAAGGACCATTAAGGGTTTTTTTTTAATTTTGATTTTTTAGGACGTAATGACAACTTTTGCTTCTTTTTTGTTACAGACGTAACATCAAACTTCTTTTTTTCAAACTTCAATTACACCATTTAGATCAATTTAAAAGAAATTAACGAATACATATTATTGTATTACCTTCTTAGTAGTTAAAATTGTGCTACAAGTAGTTATTTTAGTTTTTATTTTTCGATGAGAAATATGCATTTGAAAATGTGTTCTTTTTTTTGATTTTTACAAGTTCGTGAATATCGTACTTCCAACTAAGAAAACAAGTATTATTCTAACTCTCACCAAAAACCAATACAGGATTCTTAAAATATACATCTTAAGCTTTAAAATGATGTATAACATAGCAACATAACTTCAATATGAATTTTTGACCAATTGGTTTCACTTTTCATGGAATGGCCCTTTATTAACGAAAACAACAAAGTTCATTTAAAATGGTTGAAAATTTGAATAGAATACATAATCTCAATTTTCTGATTTATTTTAGCATACTTTTATGTTTGTCTTGAAAGTGTGCTTAAAGAAAAATAAGAATTGAGTCTGTTGAAATAGAAACTAATTGAATTTTATCAGAAAAAACGAGACTGACACTCCCCCTCCCCTTCTTTTTTTTTCTTCGTGAAACGCGCTCTTGAATAAAGATTTATAACAATAGGAACATTATTAATCATCCTGATTAATTCTAAGCATGATAATAATGCCTGCAAAAATCTTGACTCTGTAAGTAGCTGAAATCATTAATCAGAAATAATTAATGCTCAATCCCTGCTGATTGAGATATACTTTCCAGAAACTGGGCTGAAAATGAAATTGATAGAAATTTGAGATTTATTTTTCCTGAAGATTTTACTTTTTTATTTCTTTTATTGGTTTATGCATTCTTTTATATATATATATATATAAATCAAACATCTTTAGCTGCCAGTACAGTTGTAACTTAATGAATGTTGAATCAACTACCTTTGAATTTGCCTTGAATATATTACGAGCATGTAGTATAAATATATATTTTAAATTTCTTCTTCTAAAATTGTATTGCTAGAAAATAACGACAATGTAAGCGATTAGTAGATCCTCAATACAACGAACCCTCAAAATAACGATTCATTTAAATCCAAATATGTACGTTATCAAATAATATGTACCTGGATACAGAAAATGTTAACATGTACCTTCTTGTAAAATTTAAATCAAAACATTACGTTATCCAAAAGGTATAATAAAAGAATTAAGTATGCTACAGCTGTTTCGAAACTACTTGAAGTTTCTTATCCAACTTACACCGTTCATATCGCTCAAGACTATTGTAAATGTATCACCCAGTTACGTTCCTCAGTGACTGTTAATTTCTCGTTTCATCTTTCTGAATTGAAATAAGCTGAAAATATATATATATATAAATGAACAAAAACAAACGCACATAAAAATAAATACTAATCAAAATCTAGGTAAATTAAACTCGAATGAACTAAATTTTAAAAATAAAGAAAGAGAATACTATCGTGAAAATAGTGCAAATCATGTCCTATACTTTGTCAATCAATTTTCATATTTACCAAATTAATCAGTTTTGATTCTCTATTTGTGTATAATAAAGTATCAATGACTTGTACATAATTATTTTTTGGAAATTGTTTCGACTACTCTGTTGCATTCAGAGTGTAACCAGCGTAGAGAAAAGGCCCTTAAAAATATCGTTCTAATTATAATTAAATGTCTGAATTACTTAAAAAAACACGAAAAATAGAACAATGACTCGAAAGTATATACATCGTTGGATTCAAAGTTTTAAAAATCATTTGAACTAATTATCCTAATTATTTGGAGGTGGGACCCTCTTTTTCCAAAACGAAATATTTTTAAGTCCTTCTTAAATTCCCTCTGAAAAAACTTTTGATAAGACAAGTACCCCATATAAGGCCAATCTAAGGCTCATGATTTAATATCTTGCTTATTTAAAATTCAGTTGACTCCATTTTTTTACATTCATTAATTTACATCAAATCATAAAAAATAACAAACAAATCATTCCATGTGAAAATTTAATTTTAAATTATGTTAAGAGTTTAACAAGAATGCAAAATTGGCAACCCAATAAGGCCAACGCTGAAAAAATGACAAAGAGTACTATTAAATTAAAAAGAAAAAATCAAAATTATTTTTTGTCAATACAAAGAATATTAAACGCATAACTCAAAAAAATTGAGACCTACATGGAGAAATAAGGCTTGGCATTGTTAGTCGACATGGTTTTATTTGGTACACCCTCTTTACTTGAGTACATAATTAAATGGAGGGCCAATAAAACGTGATTGATTAGTTTTAATTATAAAAATTGAGTATTGTTTACAATTCTCAAATAATTCTTCTAAATTTTTATTCTCTCCCCCCCCCCCCCCGCATCTCTTGAATTTAAAAATGTTCAAATTCTTCACATTTTTTATTTTTCCTGGAGTTTCTTGATCAGGTAAACAGACGGTTCTAATTTGGCGTTTTTGATCCTGCTTTATTAATTGCGTTCTCTTAACACATTATATACAGTTTGAATTGACAGTTTAAGTTGAAAAACAGTCAAATTAATTGGTGTCTAAGTATAAGCTACCGTATTAAAGGATGAAAAGTTATCAGCATGAACATAAATTCAAAGTTAGTTTGTTAAATATTTTTAGTTTTAAGTTTTTTTTTTGTTCTGATTTGACTTTAAAATTTATTTATAATTCAATTCTTTTGTATATAGAATATTTATTCAGTTAGTTATAATTATTTTCGTTGAAAAAAGTACACTATACTGTTTCAAATAATTCTTTCACTCTCTCATTTACTGTAAATTCTTTGTTTATTAATGTCCCTCTCTAGAGCGCATTGATTTAATGATTAGTGTGACATAAGAGTTAATGTTTCTGAAATTGATTACTGCCTCAACTTTTACCGGAAATCTTTTTGTACAAAAGTTATTTCTTTTCACTCTTAAATGTTCCTTGTAAATATTAGACCTGCTTTTGCAATTCTTATTGCTATTTGTGGTGTTTCACGTTGTCATTGGAGTTTTAATTTGTAGCAAAAAATGACCTTTTTTTTTAGTTTGAAATTATTTAATTGAGAGTTATCTAAGGAAAGTCATCACCTTTAATACAAACAACTATAACGCTATAAATTACGTCTTTTTACTGAGAATATGGAAAACTGTATCGAGTTTAATTACAGTTTAGTTGCGTGTTATTTGAAATAAAAAATATTCTTAGTTAATAACGAAAACAAAAATAAAAATTCTGAATTAACTTTAAAACTTCAATCGCAGTTAGTCTCAACGATTTTATCTTGGATGCATAGTATTATTATTACTGTTATTATTATTATTATTATTATTATTATTATTATTATTATTATTATTATTATTATTATTATTATTATTATTATTATTATTATTATTATAGTTGTTGTTGTTATTAAAATGAACAATTACTATCATTATCATTACTATTATGTTGTTTAATTCGGTAACAATTTGAAAGTAGTTCAATTTTTTTAATGAAATAATAGTTAATTTAAATTATTTTTGCTCTCATTAAATGCCCACGAGAAAAATGTTTTTATTTTTATTTATTTATTTTTTTTTTTTTTTTTTTTTGTTGTCTAATAATAAGGTTTTCAAATTTTGAAAGGAGAAAAAGATTTTTCCACCTTACTTCAAAACTGGAACAACAAATTGATATTTTGAAAACGTTACAATACTTTTTGTCAATTATTGCATAAAATCATGCCGTTGCGTTACTTTTAGGAGAGTAATAGCAGGAAGAGTACAACATTTTATTTTAATGACTTTCTCGTGCATATTATGCGTGTTTTCGCTAGACTTTGGAGTCCACCAATTGAGCACTGTAGACAGGCGAACGAGATCTGACTCACCAGTAAAAAAAAATTAATGAATTAAATTTAAAAAAAGATAATATGGAGTCAAAATGTTTGGAATTATTTATTTAACTCCATGTATTTATTCATTTAAAGTTTCTGATGATTTACTTTTGCTTCTATTAGGAGCTTATTGAGGAGTTGTACTGTAAACTGCTAATACATTTACTGAAGAAATGAAATCATATCATCCTTGTATCATCTGAATGTTTTAATAAGAAGCATCACATGCTTAGAAAAATGTGGTCAAGGACTATAGATAAGTTATGTATTTGATTGAATTACTTAATGTACGCAATCTATAGGATTTGATGTCTGAATCTCAAATACAACCTTTGTCAAATCAACGGCCACATTGAACTGAACAGCGCTTGCCCCTGGCAAAGAGTTTTTCGCACGCATGGAGTTCGGTAGTAGTGAAAACAACTTACGGGTTGGCTAACCACTGCGGAGTGAAATGTTTAAGAAAGATGAAATTTGTGCTGCTTTTGAAACACAGTAGGGGTCAAGGAAAATGAAATACATTCTGTACTTACTTTGTGCATTTTGAGTGGTGCTCCATACAAAAATTATAATGATATCATTAACAACGAAATATCGACTTGATAGATAGATAGCTGACACTATAAAGAACTTGATTTTCAGCAATTAGTATATTTTGAAGAAGTAAATGGTTTTGAGATTCATCTACGGGTACATTTCTATTGCTTCGGTGTCCTTACTGACAGCTTTAATTTAGTTTTTGTGCGTATAAGACTATTTAATTTTTGATTTTGAGTTTTCTCTTTCCCTTTCAAATGAGTATAAAACCTATTGAGATTCATCTCAATAGGTTTCTTAGTAGCGAGAGGTTCGCTAATGTAAACGTTTTCTTATCAACTGTTTGGTTTTATTGAACTACAGATTCAATAAGTTGTAGCTAATATAGAATATAATCATGATTTGTATTTCATTTATTAAAACTAAATAGCCGATGAAAAATATTCACACTAAAGTAACTTCGCGAAAGCAAAAAAAAAAGAAAATTTCAAAATGTGTAGTATCGCTAAATTTTAATTATCTCAGCTCAAAATTTACGGGGGTGGGGGTGGGGAGTTTTTTTTTCATTCGCTTCTGCTATTTCTCGTGTATTTTGCGCTTGCTCTATAACAGTAGCACAGTAGCAGATTAACCATGTCGTAATTTGCAGAGGACCCTATATTTTACACAGCTCTGGGTATCTTTAATGGGCCCCAAAAATGTATTACGACGGGCTCCCAAATCTGAACATGCCGTTCAAAATGGAGCTTTTGTATTATTTGAAATTGAAAAAATGTCGCTTTTTAATATCGTTGTACTAGCAATGAAATGGTTCCAAGAAGCTACACCATAGCTACTTATTTATTTGCGGTTTCGTTGCTGTAAGCAATGGTTAATTTTAAGACATTTTCCGCGTTCAAGTTGTGGCTTCAAAAAGATGTATGCTCGCTTTTAATATTAGAGAAATGTATCTGAAGGAGTAAAAGAGAGTTCATAACATTACAATTGAAATATTATCGTCGTAATGCAAACATTTTTATTTGTTTGTGCTCTGCATAAGTTAACCTGTCTTCTTGCTGCCCTATTTTATATCTAAAAGCCTTCATTCAAAATTCTCATTATCATTGTTATCACCGTTTCATAGCAACGACGGTTTGCAAGAATGGATTTCATATTTAATCATTTATTAGGCTTAATCGCTTTAAATTTGACTACTTATTAATTGATATCTTCGCTAATTAAAATCGTATAATTATATCAATTGAAACTAAAGAAGCTTGAAAAATTACCTATCTATCGGTACCTGGTTCGACTTTCAGTTCATTGGCGTTCAGGAGAAAGAAGCGTGACATAGAAAGATAGAAAGAAAGATAGTTAGAAAGAAAGATAGTTAGAAAGAAAGATAGTGAGAAAGATACTCAGTTTTTAATATAAGTAGACTAGCTGCCAGGGCAGCTAGATTAGCTTCCTGCGGCATGTTGATGCATAAGTTCCCCCTCTCTAACTTTTACCTCATTCTGAAGTTATATCATTTGATATAATTTAATGTTCATTCGATTTCAAGACATACCACGCACGTGGCCCGGCGTTGCATGGGCACTTCGTGCCCTGAAAGTAGTGAGAAAAAAATTTAAAGAAACTACTCCCCGCCAAGGCGGCTCGCTTACAGGCGCTTCACGCCTTTACTTTTTTCCTATATAAAAAAAATCATTCGAATTATTGAGATGCTTCACGCCTTCAAGATGGTGAGGAAAGTTTCAGTAAGTTCAGCTCGCTCAAAGGAAAAAAGCAGACATAGATACTCAGTTTTTAATATAAGTAGATGGCTCTTCAACAAATAAATGTTTCAAAATATTACCAGTAGCTAGCGATAAAAATTCTACGTAAGTGGCCCGCTTATGAGTTTCGTGTTTGATTTAGTTAAGCCTTCATTCAAAATTCTCATTATCATTGTTATTATACTGTTTCATAGCAACGACGGTTTGCAAGAATGGATTTCATATTTAATCATTTATTAGGCTTAATCGCTTCAAACTTGACTACTTATTAATTGATATCTTCGCTAATTAAAATCGTATAATTATATCAATTGAAACTAATGAAGCCATACCCACATTTTTCATTTCTTGCTTGAGTTTTACATCTGAGTTTTATCTCTTATCTCTCTCTTTCTGTCTGATGATACCTCACCAAATTCATTGCCCAAAATTTTCATTATTATCAGTATTTTCGTGTATAGTAAATTAAATTATCTCTTTCAGTTTTGATTCAAAACACAGAGATGAATTTATAATCATAAACCCCAAATTCGTTTTATGAGCACCGATATGTGGTTTTCATGTGTGAATATTTTTACCAAACTGTTATTAAAAACCCTGATTCCCTAAAAACCTATCTGCAAGGGATGTGACATTGCATTTCTCTTCCCACTCTTATAAAAAAATTATAATCATCAACAGCGAATCCGTTTTTACAAGCACCGATATGTGGTTTTCATGTGCAAATACTTTTACCAAACTGTTATTGAAAACCCTGATTCCCTAATAACCTATCTGCAAGGGATGTAACATTGCATTTGTCTTCCCACTCTTTTTTCTTTCTGTCTTTTTTTAATGTTCATTGCTTTACGTCTACTAATATATATTCCTCATTTTTTCAAGACTGATTATTGTAAAATCGCGTAATGGACCAAAGGTATATTTCCTTTACTTCTCTGCATCTTTTGGACTCTTTCTTAGCTAAAACAGCTCATAGTTTCAGCAATAATACGATATAGCTTGCATATTTCTGAATTTCTTGCTTGATATGACTTTTTGTGCATTTTACTGTGGACAGTGTCAAGTTCTGAAGTAGCCCTCAGGCGATAAGTTGGCGTCGACATCTTTGGCGACAACTCATTCCTCACTTTCAGTAACCCCTTGGCAACCATTACACACCCAATACTTAACCGAGTCTGAGGAAGACCTACCGAGGCACCGAACTACCAAACCGTGCTACCCAGTTCCCAATTAGCGAACCAGCGGCCCGAAGCTCATTTGCAGGGCCTCTGAATCGTTTGTCTTGTCCTAATTGGCCCGCTCTTTTCCCGATCGGGGAGGTCGTTCGGGGAATATTGATGGAAGCCTCCCTTCCCACCTATCCCGCGAATCTTTTGTTCGCGGCGAGCTATCCGGTCTCTTTCAAGGAGACAGGACTGCCCACGATCCTTGCAGAGAAATATCTCCCACGAGAACTGGATAGTTTTTGTTTTTATTTAGTTTCGTTTATCGTTATTATCATTATCATTTCTACTTTGTCTTCTTTTTACAGCGCGTTAATTGTTTGGCTCATTATGGAAATTTCTCGCCACAATCTTTTCCCCCTCCGTTTCTTAACTAAGGTTATGGTTGCGCAATCTTCGTGTTTTTCTTTCGGAGCCCAGCGTGGCTGTCACGGTTGAGGTACTGCTCGGTGGGTGATTACTTTTAAAAAGAATTAAGAAATGCTTGGCTTGAGTCAGGGAGAACTGCGTCAAAGGTTAATTTCCTAAACATATAAAAAAATTGCACAAAAAAAAAACATTTTAACAGAATTCTGAACTCAAATTTAAGGCATCCCACCAGGGGGGAGGGGTATTTTTTTTAACTGTTACTTGTTAGTGTGGTCGTGCAGAAACTTAGAGGGGGCGTCACCCTGATTTTTTATTTTTACACTACCCCCCCCCCCCCCACACACACACATTTTTGAAAAATTGTACCCCGTGAGTTTCCCTTTGTTCGATTTCATGATTTCATTATTTTTTTTTTCTTAAAACTTGCATCTGTAAAAATCCTTCTATTTTTTTCCAGGATTGCACCACTGGTACTTTTATGGCATAAATAATCAATTTAGCCTCAATCCTTCCCAAACTGACTCTCTTTCCAAACTAGTTTCGAATATTCGTGTAGCTGGATAGAGTCAACAGGTTTTAATTATTACGCATTATTATCCTTTTCATTCATGGTACTTAACTAACGTAACTACATAATCAGTTTATTTTCTCACTATCGATATTTTGGCCGAGTAGAAAGTAATGATGACATGCGGGTCCAATTGTTAGGTTTTCACGAGTCTTAATTGTCCCTGTTGTATTTAAGAAACGACTGAAAATATAGTACAAAGCTGAATTATTTTTAACCAGACCTATCCTCTAAAGTCAATTGAAACTGCTAGCAAAACATATGTATCGCAAAAGCGGTGAAAGCGTTAAGAAGTATAATCTTATAGGCAAGCATATTCCTGTGTGTTAATTGAAAACGTAATCATTATTTAACCCAAAGACCGGGTTATTTTTGAAAAATGTTTATTAGGGAGTGACTCACCGACACGCATTATTTTCTCATCATAATGCCCACTTTTAAATGTTTATTTTTCAGTATGTATTTAAATTTTAGTACATTTTTGACTTTTATTAATGATATCGTACAATGTTATAAGCTATATTTCATGTCTTTCTTCATTTTGTTAAAACTTTGTTCCGGGAAGTAGATTAAAAATAATATTAAACAGAATGAGATATGCGAGTCATCGTTCTAATAAGAATCTAGAGAGAACAAGTCACACACTTTTTTTTTTTTTTTTTTGGCTCCTTTTTCAGAAGGACAAATGAACGAAACATCAGAAGAGAAACCAAAAGATTATGTGTGGAACTGCCTGTTCCACACATACTTTAAGTCCCTAAAAGTTACAAATTAATTTTTCATGTCTGGAAAGGGGGTGGCCTAAGAGAGGCTTCTGAAAAGGTCAGGGCCCACAAAGGGTTGGCGTGCCAGACATGGCGAGAACGGCTGTGGTATAATTTTCGCTCCTCGCAATTTAAAATTTGATCATTTTCGAAGTAAGTTTACAGAAAGCAGAAGAGAGAAAAGGCATTTTCCCTAGTTTGGTGTCTCTGAAATTGTGGTACGCAGCTCCTAAGAACTGCAGGACTATGTACCATGTGCCAATCAGGCCCTGCTTATAACTCATAAATAGTCTGTGAAGAACTTGAGTCAACAACATAATTTAGGTTATAATTATGAGAACTAGCTCTGTCTACTGTGCTTTAAAATAAACAAGTCATCAATTTTTGTCTCCACGTCTAGTAAATTTTACTGCGCTAATTCAACATTTAGACAAACATATTTTGCTACTTATTTCAAACTAATTGTTTTGATGTGCAAGTTCTTACAATTCTAATTCTAACTTCTGCGTTTTTGATAGGCGAAAACACGAAAAAAGTATTCTGATAACATTACATAAAATAACAATCTCGCAGATAATAGCCGTAGGGCTTAAAAAAATCTAATGCTTTTCACACAACTGTTGTGAATTTATTTGCTATTTTTTTCGCAATGGAAGATCTATAAAAACTACTGTATCTCTTATGGTCCCGGCCATATCATCCGGAGAATTCCCGAACTTAACGGAACTCCTCTCCATCGCTTACATTAGACAAAAAAAAACATGATCACCAAACTACGGCCAAATTATGCTATTATTAACGGACTGTTATGTTTTATACTTAATCATACACTGTAAAAAATGAATGTTGTTTTTACAGTATAATACAGCAAATTTTATTGTAATAAGCTGTAAAATTACTAATTTTACAATTTATTGCTGTGCCTTTTAGTTTTAAATTGGAATCTCGGCTGCCAGTGCTATACTGTAAAAACAACAGTTCATTTTTTGCAGTGTAACAATCGATGTTTGAATCCAATATGCAACTATCTTTTGTTAAATTACCGGCCGCATTCAACAGCGTTTGCCCCTAGCAAAGTGTTTTTCTAACGCATGGAGTTCGGTAGTAGTGAAAACAACTTCAGGCATTGTCAACCAGTACGAAGCGTGACGTTTAAGAAAGTTGAAACTCGCTGCTTTTGGAACATAGCGAATTGAATTGCATTGTATTTGTATTACTTTATACATTTTGAGTGATGCTTCAAACAAAAATTATAATGATATCATTAGCAACAAAAGATTAACTTCAATTTTCAAGCAGAAATTATTTTTTTTACAGCTACTAATTTTTCTATACCTAAAGTAGTGCGTAGAAACAACACGAAAGTTTATTTGTTGTAGTTGCGAAGGTCGTAAAAATTTGCGTTTTTATTTAAATTTAAAAGTAAAACTAATAATTTATAGGGTAAATCAAGGGAAATCGCCACACCGGAATAGATACTGTACCCGTTGTATTTCTTGTAATTATTCACAGAAAGCAATCAAACGCTCAGTATAGGTGCAAAATGAGCTGCATTTTAGCAGTATATAGCGGAAATCTGAATTCAATGATTATTTTTAGCTGTGAAATTGCTATTTTTGTACATATATTATATAGTTCACTGCACTACAATCACTGTGTTCGTTTTTATTTTTATTTAGTAAATAATACTTCAAGTGTTTATAGTTTCATTCTGTTCGTATGCCAGGAGTGACATAACTCTCGCACAGGTGCAGAATCTTACCTTGAACATACTGGGGGTGCATCCCACTGTAAGGGTTTGGAAAAGTATTATTTAAAGTTATTAATTAAAATAAAATAAATATCTAAGCATACTTGTTACATATTTATCATTAAATTGCACACCATGTTTTTTTTTTCTTTTTTTATGTGCACCATGGAACTTTTTACGCAGCTGCAAAAAATTTAAAAAAAAGTGCGACTCAACTCCCGTATTTGCCTTATCAAAAAGAAGAATAAATGCGATTTCACATAACTTCTAAAGCATGCTACTCTTGAATTCTATGTAATTAAACTAACAATTGATATATATAATAATTAGCAGTAAATTTACTTGTTTACTTTTGAACACATAGTCAAACAACAGCTTTTTTTTTGCTTCAACAATGCTTTCAAAATAAGAGTAAATCACACTTTCAATTTAATTAGCTCACAAATGACTAATTACATTGACGGAGACAATGATTAATCAATGTTTTGCAGTTAGTATTTCTCATTTTATTATTAATAAATGTATTTTCAAAACGGGTATTGCCGATAATGCATTAACCAAATGATAGGGATTTATTACAATGTACAGTTAGTAGCTAACCAAAAATTACGTATTGCGCAATATTTTAAAGATCAGTAAATTAACTATCGATGTTAAGTACATATTTCTCATCTTTATGGGAAAGCAAGTTCCGAATTCATTTCATGTATTCTGAGGATCAGAATTGCAGTGTAAAAAATAGATATCGTTTTTACAGTATAATACAGCTAATTTTGCAATTTTGCAGTAATAAAGTAGTTTTTGCAGAAGTTTTTCAGAATTTTATTGTGCATTTTACAGTTTTAAACTGGCACTTCTGCTACCAGTATTATACTGTTATTTTTACAATACAATTCAGTTAATTTTATGGTAATATTGTTAATTTTACTGTAATAAACTAAAATTGCTAGTTTTACAGTTTGTTGCTGTGCTGTTACTGTTTAAACGGAAACCTCTGCTGCCCATATTATAATGCAAAAACAACAGCTTGTTTTTTTTCAGTGTGTGCTCCATGTTCCATTTATTAATGATAAACTGAGTAATGTGGTATTATGTCCAGTATCTCACTGGAATACTTCATTTGCACTGTACTTTTAAGATTTGTTAAATACGTTGGGTAAAATTATTGGGTAATATTAAAATTTTTTTATGGCAGTAAGGTTCGATTTAGATTGAATTCCTGAGTACAGAGAGAATAGTTGGATCAATGGCGAATCCAACTTCTTGTTGTGGAGGCATCATTATCAAAAAATGAACCCACAAATTGGAAGGGTAGGGGGGTATAAGTATGATATTCGGGCGCAAAAAAGGACTGAAGTTCTCTCCTGGCAATTGCTTGAAACTAAAGCTCTCCAAACGCAGTTTTCGTGTGTCTTTGAGCACTTTAAGAGGATCATAGCCCTCCTTGTCTCAGACCCTAGATTTGAGTCTGAATCAGATAGCATAAAACATGTGGAACATGAGAATGAAATGAAAATGTTTTGGCAATTTATGGCTTAGCTTTTTGAGGGGCTTTTTTTATGAAAGGCTAGTTTTTTGAGAAGTCTGCGTTCACATTTTTTTATTTTGTACGAATTTTTTATTAGTTTCCATATCGGGATCTAGAACTGACCCTTTCTCCAGGCCTGTCATTTCAAGTTTTTTCAGGGGGTGGTCAAAGGATGCAAGCACGATGCAATTTCATAGGAAAATAACAAAAACCAAACCCATTTATATAAAATACATTGATTTCTCAAACTCAATTGACCCCTCCTCCCTCCAACCTCCTAAACGAAGGGCCTGCCCTTCTCTTGATATATACGTATGCGTGCGTTTTTGGAAAAAAATATGCTCCGAAGGCATGGGGCGTCTAAGCTCCTGTTTTAAAATTTCTCTTAGCCAGAGGGTGTCCTTGAGAGCGGATGCGCCGAAGGCGACCAGCAGAACCTTCCTGCGGCAATGAATGACTCGCCAATTAATTAACGCTGCAGAGTCCGCTCATTACCGGCCGCTTCATCCGCCCAATCGTTAGTTAAAGGCCTTCAAACAAATAACGCGCTGCTTGCGAAACGCGCGTCTCGCCCAGTGCGCGTAGCTCTTCATTTTCCGCTTGATGCGGCATCGCTTATCGCCAATGCATATCATGGACCGAAATAATGAAACAGAATCCGTGGGAGCGTCTTCACTGGGCAAGGCCGTCTCTCTCTCTCTTTCAAACAATGCCCGCTGTTAATGAGTCCCAGGATTCGGGATACTAACTGTTTAACTTTTTTTTTTCGTTTCATTGACGTTTCTCATCACTCGTGGTGTAGATGGAGAAAACAAAAAAAAAGTTGAAGGGGTCCTTATTACTGGCAGGGTTAAAGAGTCACAGTCGGACTGATTTAGAGGGGATCCTCAAAGACAAAGCTGTGGAGTCTGAGTTATGCTGCTTTTAGAGTCTGAGTCATCATAGTCGGTGAAAACTACAGGGTTGCTGGAGTTGAACTGATTTGAAGATAAAGGAGTCGGAGTGGAGTCATAGATTCTAAAAATTCACTAGTAGGCGTCGGAACTGGTCATTTTCCCTCCTACTCCGCAGCCATGCTTACAGATACAGGCATGGGTGAAAGAAATTAAAAAGCGTGGGCTGGGTGCATTAAAGTACAAAAAGGGTAGGGGATGCTTGTGCGAAAATTTCAAGAGTTGGGGAAGCCGTCCAATTGCGGACTAAAATTGCACGAGTCGTGCACTGTTAAAGATTTTCCTCAAATTTTGCGGTAAAAGTTACTGGCATCCATGTTGCCAGTAACTTTTACCGTAAAATATTTTTTACTGCAAAATTTTATGGAAGAGAAACGAGAATCAAAAAGTCCGAGATACGAACGACAAGGTTCGAACGACCCAATTTTTTCACACTGCTTTACTACGATCTACGATACTAGATGAGACACATCGGGATAGCGGAAATAAGGTGTTATCTGCATCTCACACAGTAAGACACGTGGTGATCAATTGACGCTTCAATCGTAATTTTTTTATCGGTACAATTCACTGTAAAAAATTTCTGTACGGTAAACGCTACATTTTACAGTAGCATTTACCATAAAAGCTTCCTGAATTTTTGACAGTGTGGTGGCCGATTATTAAGGCGCGGAACTTGTAACCGGAGGGTCCCGGGTTTGACGCCAGATAGTTGAACATCTGCCGTGTTCACTAAAGTTTGCTGGACATGTTTAAATATATTCGTTGTCACCAAGTCCGCCAAGTTACTATTCCAAATCAATACCTCTGAGGTTGATGTTGCTAGAAGCAGAGTAAACAGAGGTTGCTCTGCTTCTAGTCTCGATCAAAAAACAGACCCTTTCGACCCTGGAGGGTGTGTATGTGTGGACTAAAATTGGTTCAGAAATTGTTCCTTGAAATAATTATTGATTGCTAGAAGCACTTTCGTCAGGTGCCTAACAAGGCAAGGTAGGGGAAGCTACCAGATCTCTTGTTCTAGAGCGATATTTCCAATCCTAATAGTGAAGAATTTGGAGGAATGGGGTGTGGAAGAAATAGGACAGCTGTATTTGGGGAAGAAATAAAATGTCAAAAAATCGTTCTAATTTGCCTCGCAGCTAGTAGAAGTTTTAGATTTTTACTTAATTGCTATATCTACTGGGAAAACTAGAAGTATTATTTAACCCATTAATGCCTAGCGTCCCTTTTTAGGGACGGTCCAAAAAGGGGTCTGAATTTCCCCAAAATGAACATTTCAACCAAATAATGGTGTTCAATTAGTACCTTGGTATTGTTTCAATTCGTTATTAACAGATTGCAGCACATAACCATTCTAAAGTGAGTTCTGTAGCCAGGGGCGTGCTTACAGTTTTAGCGGCCCTGTGCGAAATTCGTTTTAATATTCGATAATTAATCATTTTTTTTATTTATTCATTTCCTCTCTCCTAAAACATAATACATATAAATTATTACACACCGCAACATGCACCAATCGACCAATCTCAGCACATAAAAACCGGCAATTATTTTGACATTTTACGCTATAAAATTGTTTATATTACGTGAATTAAAAATAAAAAAAGAAAGGAAAGACACAGACACAACAAAATTTACCAAAAACAAACATTTATTTGGAAAAAAAGAAAAATCTAGAGATAAATAAAAAAAATTAAAAAAAAAAAAAATTCAGTGAAGAGAAATTTTTCTAACTTTTTGAGCAGCAAATTGATCAATTAAATTTGAAAAATCTAAAAAAATACAAAAATCAATCCGCGCATCGCACTTGTACTGCGAAAAATAGTGATTTTTCAGTCATTTTAATGCAATTTCACGTCAAATAACTCATGAAAAAAAAAAGTTTTGGACCAACCATTTCCAATTTTAGCAAAATTTGGTGTGAAGGACGCATATGACAAGATGAGAAATCCTGCAAATTTTTCGATATCTACTTCAAAAATTGTACGAAATACAATTCTGTTAAAAAACTTAAAAATTGCGAAAAAAAAGAGAAGAGTTTTTACAACTCTGGCTGTAACTTCTTTTATAGTGAAATAAAAACTCAAAAACCACTGTAAATGAGAAAAAAAGAGCTTTCCATTGATCTGTTTACAACTTTCTTACGACAGGTTTAAGCTTCTCATTGCCCCAAAATGGTTTCAAAATCACTATTTTTACTAGAAAAAATGTAATGCGCAGCAAAAAACGCAACCACTCTCTGCTGCCAGACACTCCGCGTGCTGCTTAGAAGAGCACAGGGAAAGATATATTAAAGAGCTAGACGTCTTAAAATTCTCACTCGAAAACGTTGCTAGTTCTTAGACTATTAGCGAAGCATTTTGGAAACTGTTTTCAAACAAATTTAAGTGGTTGAACTTAAAGTTTCTCTGGAATGAAATTTATAAAAACTATTAACTCTGTGTATAAATCGGTTCCATTCACATCATCAAATTCCAACGCCAAGTTATTGCATTTAGTTATCAAATTCTGCTCATCCAAAGTTTTTAATGCTGAAATATTACAAAGAAATCCTTGAAGAATATCTTGTTGAAGACTTTTTTTTTTTTTTAAACACTCCCATTTGGACATAATAGATTGACTCGTAAAAAATTGTTTACTAACACTGTTTCTACGAAGAGTTAACAGGAGGAGAAGAAATTTCATTAGGATTCATTCCCAAAGCGAGAGCTAAATCTTTCGCTGCAATTTCAGAATTTTAGGACGGATACAAAGGAATGGCGATCACTTCATTGAGGGGCCCTACGTCGGCACTTTTACGATATTTAATCTTAAAATATGACATTTTACGCAATTTTCTTTTATGTTTTCGTTGGGGTGAGGGCTAATCTCACCGGAAATGTTTTGGAATTGAATACAAAGAAAAGGGAGGAGGGGGGGGGGATTCGCACAATTTCAGTCCGTCTTTGATGACATTTGGGACAGAAATGTTGTTCGGAACTCCTCCCTGAAACATTTTTTGAAATTGTAATTCCAAAAAAAAAAAAAGAAGCAATTTTTAGACGATCTCTGATGATGCCAGGAAAAAAGAAGTTGGAGAACACAAACCCAAAAATTCTTTTCCCACAATTTTTCGGCATAGTTCAAAAAAAAAAAGAAAAAAACCCGTAATTTTAGATGATTTTGATGATGTTAGAGGATAACGGAGGACTCAAGTCAATAGATCTCTGATGATATCAAGAGGACAGAAGTAGGGGGGCACAACCCGGCGAATTCTCTTCCCACAATTTTTCGGTATCGAAGGTTAGAAGCAAAAAAAAAAAAAAAACGTAGTTTTAAATGGCTTTGATGATATTAAGAGAAGGGAGGATTCAGGTTAAACTCCGTAAGTGTTTTAGAATTAAAGACTGAAATTTTTGTATTCAACAGATGTAAACCAAGGTATGCAGTTATGCAGTTAAGGGTAAGTAATAAAAATTAAAAAAAAATCGCCCTTCCCTTGAGAAATTTTTGGATCCGCCCTTGAGAATTTCAAAGTCAGTGTTTCTGAACTTTACTAAAAAAAAAAAAAAAAAAAAAAGCGTTTTCTCAGTAGCTGAACAGCAGTATGTAAATTCATAGTAGAATTCTGCTTTGCTTTCCTAACAAAATTAACAAGCAAATCGTACCACGTACATAAAGAGGTGAGAAATTTAAAACTTTCAATATCCCTTGCAAGAGCGTTCGCTTCAGTTTTGTATTTTGACTCAGTTACAGTTTCAGATATTTCAATTAATTTATCCTAAATATCCGTCAATTTGAAATCTAATATCTTTGATACTTTTGATTCGGCATTTCCATCTTGTGGCTATAGGCTATACATTAAAATTTTTAACATACAGCTTTAGAATGTCCCATCGCTGAGTAGAGGCAGAAAATAAGATTTATGTTTGCTGAATTTTTCCAAAAAACAAGTTTGCCTTTGCATAAGAAACGAATTGAAGAATTGGCCATAACACCAAGAGCGGTTTGTATTTTATATATTTTGAAAGTTTGAAGAAAAAAGTTTTTTTTTTTTTTTTTTTTTTCAAAGTATTTTTCCCTCATGCGCACACAAAAATATTTTGTTCTCTTGTAACATTTTAGCGGCCCCAAAATTTCAAAATATTTTAGCGGCCCTGTGCGGTGGTACAGTTTGCCACCCCCTAAGCACGGCCCTGTCTGTAGCAGTTTCAAAATGATCTTTATCAAAAATGACATCGTTCACAATCTCAAGGAAAAAAGCTAAGTTTTCAAAGTTATTCCCAGCTTCCCAGTTTATGTTAATTGCTGGTTTTATTTCTTCTTATAAAAGGTCTTTTTGAATATTATATCGTAGACAGAAAAAAATTTGAGTAAAAAAAGTTTCTACCCTCTGGGGTCTATCGTAACTTTTAAGGGACGATTTTTCTTTCCTTAATAAAAAATTAATTTTTTACATAATATTTTTTTATTATTTTTCCCGTCCATTAGACACTGTTTGTAACCAGTATACAAAATATCTTTGGAAAAAAAATGTCAGGCATTAATGGGTTAATAATTTCGGCATAAGTGCAACTGTCCCTGTCTTCCTGCCATCCCACTACTCTCATATATTCTCCCTGCATTCATATATATGCATTCAAGTACTCTATAACCATTCACCTCTTCCTCAAGGCAAAACCTCTACCCCGATAAAACCTCCGTTAACAAAATATCAGTTTATTCAAAAATTTAACGACAAAATTTCTTCTTTAAATTTTTTTCTCCAATTTAGTGATTATGAAAGAATCAATAGTTATAACAGCAAGACGTGCTCAGTATAAATATTGAATTGGAGATTCGATTGATCTAAGCAATGCTTTTTCACTAAGTTGGAGAATAATGAAAAAACTTTAATGACGGTTAATCATCCAAAAAGGTTAATGACAGCTAATAATGAAAAAAGTACTTATGATATGAATCAAATACTTTATAAATTTTGTATAATATTTGCAAGCAGACTCTTTGTACTAAACAATGTACTAATTGCTCTGTTTTCTTCATTTCACAGGTGAGAAATTCCATATTTACAGCTATATCCATTCAGAAGACAGCATGAATGAATCCCAAATTTCCACCCTTTCGCACTCCTCGCCCTCCGGAGTCCTCGCGTTTTAGTGAGGACCGCCCACCAGACGTGTGATGGATTGTCACCCCCTGGCAGAGATTCAGGTTGAGAATCCGAGGTGGTCCCTTCACACCTGAGCTTCAGCCCGAGGAATGTCCCGCAGGGGAAGTGGAAGAAACTATCGGGGGAGCTTTTTGGAACGTGTGAAGGTGATGGCGGATGGATGGCAAGCGATCACAAATCAAGAATCCAATTGGTACCCCTGCAGTGCGCTTCGTGACAATAGACAGGTCGTAAAAAAAGGGACTGAGGATCTATTTTTATCCTTGGGATGGTAACGAATTGATAAATTTGGTTGTGTGTTTACGTTTGCTTTGAAAAAGCGAAACCATGGAATATAAATCTTATTTTCCGTTTATGGGAACCAAACACAAAAATTGTTATTTATTTCAATTAATATTAATCCAATTAAACCCTGAAAAATCATTTGTTTCCATATGTAATGACGTAGCGAGAAATTTTTCATTGCTTCTGAAAATTTTCGAAATTAAAGGCCTAAAATACTATTTTAGACCTTAGCATTAGGGCTCATACTTGTAGTTTTCTTGCCTCATAGGGTGTTGTGACTCCCTATCCTCCTCTTGGCTACACCACTGTCCATCGTCATTTGTATCAGTATACTGAATTGTTGCCTACTCTGTGGGGCTCAGGCAGATATGGAATGGTTTCAGCAAACACAGAAAATAAATATTTAAAATTAAGCAGTTTTTTTTTTTTAATTCTCTGTCTGAAAAACTAAAATATGTTCTCTCTACATGATGATTTTCTGACATTTTAATACTCGTTTTCAGTACAAACGAAATTAGCTATAGGAATATTTGACGTTCCATTATCGCTCCCATTCATATCAATGGCTCTTCATATTCCACTGGCAACGCATTATTTCATTATTTAATGACAGGGTGAATGGGGAAAAATAATAAGAGACATCATTAATCATCAAAAAAGGATTTATTTTCTAAAATATCCCAGACAGATCAGGTTGAGTAGAAAGCATAGAACTCTCCAGACTGAAGAGCAAGACATTTATGCATTGAAAACTTGATCCCAAAACCTTTTGATGATGCAGCGAAGGATGTTTCGAAATCTTCTACAACAATAACTGATGGGATCAAAATAGCATCCTGCAAGTATTTGGGTTTGGAAGCGAGTGATTCAGCTTGAAATTTTGGCCTTTCATCAACGATTCTCAATAGCTTTCAATAAATTCGGCAAAATGGCATTGATTGCATCCTACAGTTTTTCGTCGTTTTTAGTCAAAGTAAAGCATCAACTGTGTTTAAACAAAACGAACTTTGCTAATATTTATAGTTCGTTTAATAAACCTCAGCGAACGCAGTTGCAAAAGATTTGAGACGGGAAAAGAACAGTAATAGCTTCAGTTTTAAAAAGGAGTTTACAGAATATGGCTATTCGAAGACTTTAAAATGTTAATGTTTTATAAAAATATGAAAAACTGCATGCTGTTTTTTTAAAAGGCGTGAAATTCATAAAGCTTTCAAAAACCAGACAACTAAAAGAAGAATCTTAAAAATATACATACTATAACGCCCTGTACCCCTGTTCGAATTTCAAGAAAGGTTCAGAATAAAGTTGTAGGTTTGCTGATTTATTTGGCCGACTTATTTATCCTTAAATCAATCTAGGAAATCGAAAGAACATGAGATCCAACCTGAAACGTATTAGATTCTTTCATTTATAAGCTATCAGATGATGTTATAAAATGTTCGAATTTAGGCAATAATGTTGGTTTATACACTTTATAGATAAAGGCGGTGGTAATTTTATTGATCCCAATGACTGCGTCCAAATGCAAGGGACAAAGGCTTAATCATTTTGTCAAAGCATATTTTTTACACTGATGACAGTAAGATACATTTAAACATGATATTTAAGGCTTAAAGAATACAAGAACAACGATGAAAGATAATCGCTAAAAACATCTACGAAACCCTACACCAGATACAAGCACCGCTTTAAAGTTATTCCTTTAAACGGGTGGTTCTCTGATATTATCACACAA